>JAVGVS010000025.1:902839-993104 GCA_032718565.1 Distichodus sexfasciatus
TTAGTTAACGACATTAATATTATATAGGGATAGTGAAGTGTGTAAATTATATACAATGATATATAATAATAGTAAAATAATATGTTTAAGTAATAATAATAATAATTAAATAATTATAATGAGTAACTCTCATTATTATTTTTTTATTTTATTTTAGTCAAATTTTTACTTTATTTAATGTGTACATTATTCTTGATAAACACTTGAGGATTTTAAAAATGGCTTTTAAAGAGCTAAGTAATATTTATTTATATTTAATAAGTTTATTTAAAATAATTTAAAGAGATTATTATTATTATTATTATTACATATTATTATTATTATTATTATTATTATATTAAAGTTTATATTTACTTACTTTTACTCACTAAGTGGCTTTTTGTAGCTCAGTAGTGAGATTCATGATAATTGTACTCAAATGAACATAGTCTTAATGTATTTGTGAGAAAAGCCTGTTGAGTGTATTTTTACAATATATTACGTGAGTAAAATGCAAATGTAGAAAATCTCACTGTGGGCAAAAACCTTTTTACTGCTAGTGTACACATTGTGTGTCAAATATAATACATGACACATTCTTATTCAGATAAATTACAGAAGACTAATATGCTAAGCTGACCTGACATAATCTTTTTTTTTACTTACAAATGTTGGTAGTGTAATGGTTAGGGAGTTGGCCCCATAATCGGAAGGTCGCCAGATCAAGTTTCGGACCGGTAAAGGGGTACTTCACTGGAGGCAATTTCAATATGAACAAGGTACCGTCACTAAGTATGGCGCCTAAAAGCTGCCCACTACTCCTCCACGGATGGGTCAAATGCATAGGTCACATTTTAAATGTGGTGCACTGTGTGTTGCTCCTACAAATATTCACTATAATAAGCACATTTTATAATAATGTCATTTTATCATTTAGACTTCATACAAATTCTTAATGCCACATTAAAATCCAATTCTTAAACATTTAACCATGAAGCTGGAAGTCTGATTGTCACCAGACAATGTTGAATATGTTATTTTTCTACTAGTCGCCAAGATGACTCACTAATTATGTATTCATTCGTCATTCATCTACTCCTGCTGTGTGGACACTGCTCATGACTACAAATGTTCTGAATGTTGTATTCTGTTTTTCTCTCAACCTTAGCTGCGAATGAGTCTTCGCTGTCATTTCCAATTAAAAGTTAAAGAAGTTCATTATGAAACTTCAGCTTGCCTGTATCCAAGCAAGACGACAAAAATATGACTTATTAACTGATATCCATTCAGCCTTGCCTGTTTTCACAGGAGATGAGAGCTGCACATTTTTACCTTTCATTCTTGTCTTGTTCCAAAACCAGTGCACGCTGCTTCGTCTGGAATTATTATTTTCTTTTTGCTAAACATCAAAAGTACAGCTTCATAAACAAGTAGTGGAGAGAGCTTCAGTGAACAAACAACACAAGGTTACCGCTTTCTGCGATCTGCTAGTGATGCTAGAACAATCAGGAGGTCTAGACGCGCTAAAAAACATCCCATTCAACACGGTCATTTACATTCACACAGTTCCATAAGTTCATGAACTTTAAATCACATTTCACATCGACACATTAGTGATGCTGTCAGTACTGTTTGCTCCAGTTAGTTTTATTAAATGTTAATAACACATTTATAGACAATTGTAAATGTCAAGCACTATGCTGTAATATCTTAATTATGTAACTGCAATGATCAGTCACTTATTGCTATCCCATTTTTATTTCATTGGTACTTTTTCTGACAGTTACCCTACTAATTAACTTGTTCCAACTCTAAATGTGTGGCTTATAGCAGTGTGGGGGTGCCGTATCCACACACTGATATGTAAGCACTCATTTGCAAGATCTTTTTGTCTGTTTTGTCCCTATATAGATCAAACACATGGAGCCCAAATTTTGGAGCCTTTGACTGCTTGACCATCAGATTTCACAAATACCCTGACCTTGTTAGGTATTTGTTTTTGAGACTGATGGTTTTATCAGTTATAAAGAACTATCTATGGTTATCTTCTCATTTTAGACAAATTATGTTAGTTATTGTCTGCACTCTATCTTAGAGAATGTCATATCATCCTATTAAAGCCAATTGTTGTCACTAATACATTAATTTAAAAGATTTTAAGCATTTTAAGTGGGTCTACAGGTACAACGGTTATACTTAAAAAATTACAGATAGTCAACTAATAATAAAGGTTACACATACAGTTTAGTTAAGGACTTTTTACAGAGCAATGAGTGTTTTGTCCCATTAGTAGAACTGCAGGAGTGTTCTAACCCGATCCAAAGTGGTCTGGTCATTTCAAAAGGAAAACCCAAAAGAAACAACAGAAGACAGAAAACTTGTTTTCAAAGTTTCATTATGGACGCTAAACTGCTGAAGATATTCATATTAGTGAATTGTTAAAATTGCTCTTATAATGTTTTGCGGCCAGTCATTTAAAATGTACACCCTCAGATGAGAGTGTTCGGTCTTTCAAATGAGTGTCAGAATGAATTTGACAAACGTTCAAAACTGACTGACTTCATTCAGAGCTCATTTTGATCACTTTCAGCAACTTAAAATTTTGAGATGAAAATTCAGCAGCTCTAAATTTTTGAGATGAGCTTAGTGTATTTATCACCAAGTCGGATGCACTTTAAATCAGCTTCTTCAGAAGGAGGTTGGAGTTTGCTGTAGAAGGTTTGGAAGTTTAAGACAAAGATGGTTATATAAGCAAAACATCAGACTCCTGTAGAAGGTGCTAGGCTTGTGCACAATGGTTCCACAGTCAAATTTATTTATGCCAAAAGACATTTCCAGATAAGAGTGACAGTTGCTCTGAGTTATTTGGAGTTATGGTCTGTTCCTGACTCTCTAACGGAACCTGAATTTTATATACACCTGAAAATAAAGACGAGACATAGCTTTTATCTTTTTTCTGTGGGGCACCAGAGCAGTGGTGGTGTAAGCTGCACCTCAGCTGCCCACTGCTTCTTCATGGATGGCTCAAATTCTGAGGTCACATTTGGATGAGGTGCACTGTGTGCCTTGTTCACAATGACAACTAATCTCTCACTTCTGGGTGTCATTACAGTGTCTTCTTTGTTGTCTGTATCTGGATTTAGCAAAACCAGATGCCCTTTCCTGATGTAACTCTTTATCTAGGTTTGGGGGAAAGAAATATCAGTGCCTAGGTTCAAAAATATTTCAAAAATTGTGTGGCTAACGAAAATTTGCTAAAGGACCTTTAACCCTGATTTGCTCCAAGGAATGAAGTCTCCTGAAATCAGAAGTTGGTCTGGAGTTGGCTTAATAAATGTACTATGTAGATGATAATGTACGAAGGCATGATAATCTAAAGAAGATTATAATTTAGCATGTACATATGGGTGTGTAATTATTACATTGTTTAGTTAGGAAAACAGTATTTAAGTCAAGTATTTCCTTAAGCAGAACAGAACATTTTTTCTGTTTATATACATATATATACAGTACTGTGCAAAAGTTTTAGTATGTGAAAAAAATGCTTTCAGAAATATAAATAATGATTGGTTTATTTTATCAATTTGCTAAAATGCAAAGTGAGCGTAACAAAAGAAAAAAATCTAAATCAAATCAATATTTGGTGTTACTACCTTTTGCCTTCAAACCTGTAGCATCAATTTTATAGGGTACACTTGCACAAAGTCAGGGATTTTGTAGGATTATAGTCATTATTTTATTTTGTATTGGCTATATTATTTGTAGGATTATATTTATATATATTTACACATATATTTGTATCAGACTACTAAAAGTTGTTTTGTGCCATGTTTAGATAATACTAAAGAAAAAGTTAAACTTTTTCAAGACAAAACCTTGGTAATTATAGCCTAATTGGCTTTACACTCAGAAATATGAGCATGTAGATTTAAGTGTGTTTCCATGTTCTGTTGTCATAGTCAAGTGTCACATCCTGTCATAGTTGTACAGCTCATGAGAAACATCATCACACAAGATACTGTGGAAGCTGTCATCGTCCAGTGAAAAACATGACTGTTGAACAAGTGACATGCAGTAATTGTATAGGACTTACACAATCACACAGTGTGTAGATGTCTTCACTCATAGGGGAAAAAACCCTGTCTTTGAGTGTTTGAGCATGTATGGGTAGATATTAATGAGATTTTAAGGACTTGATTATCTCTGCAGATGGGTATTGTTTTATCTGAGATAGGTCAGATTTTGTGGTTTTGTAAGAACATTTTGGTTTTTGCGGACAGATCTTCATAAGGAAAAGTAAAACCCTTAACTAAGGTTAAAGTTAGTTGTAGCATTTCTTACATCTAGTCACTATGGAAGTCAAGGGACAAAACATACATTAACAAAAAGGTATGAAGAAAAATGTTCACTTATTTGTCCATGTCATGGATATTTCTTGAGAGGCTATAAATAGAGCTTTGATAATAAGTTTGTGACATGTATATTTGAATTGGTTTATAAGGTGTAACCCTGTTGTTGGTTGGATTGTTGATTGACGTGAAGATACACATACACAAGCCCAACAGAGTGATAAAATATAAAAAGTGAATGGCAAGACAGCTTCAGTGCTCTACTGACCGTCAAAAGGTTTGAGCTTGACTTTCTTACTCCAGGATCACTTCACCACATTGGGTGCCTGAGCAAGACCTTGGTCTCTTGGCCAGTTGGTAGTGTATAACGAGCTAGGTATTTATTCTTATGATCAAAAGGTCACCGGTTTGGAACTTCAGGACTGGTAAAGGTATCACTAAGGTACTCATGAGCACCATCCCAAGCACTGCCCCTGGTTGCTGCCCATGTCAGCTGCCCACTGCTACTTCACGGATGGGTGTGTGTCAGTGTGTGTGTTTCTCTATGAGAGCGTGGGTTCTCTGGCTTTTCTGACCAGCGAGTTTTCCTTATGCTTTGCCCAACACGCTGAGCGCCATCCCACTCTGGCCCCCGCAGCTGCACATAGATTAAGAGGATAATGAGCTTAGCGCCGAGGGGGGAACGCTAGGACAGGGAAGGGACGGGCAGACGAAACGCCCTTCTCTCCTCCTTGTCTCCACCCCCATGCAGCAGGCAAAGCCCTGGCCACCCCCGGGGCCTCATGGGGGTCATATGATTTATATCTGTTCATAAATGTTTAACCTTTATGTTTTTTCATCCTGTGGAAAGGGCATCGCCACATCTACCCCTAGCCCTGTTAATTGTATGTATATATATAGACTGCTGTATGTTCGACTCCTTGAGCCCCAACCTCAGTTCTAAAAGGGGGATGAGGATGGAAGGGATGGAGAACATCAGTAGGTTGTCTGTATAAAAGACGGACAAGTTATTGACCTGTGCTATGTAACATATGTTCTTTATTATATTGTGCTTATTGTTATAATTGGTTATTACATTATTATTATTATTATTATTATTATTATTATTATTATTATTATTAACATGCAGCTAACATGAACAGCTCCCAGGGATCAGTGCTTGGGGACGACACCTTGCTCATGAGTACCTCAGTGGTACCTTTATCAGTCTGGGATTCGAACTGGCAAACTTCTGATCACTGGGCAAACACCCTAACCAGTATGCTAATAACTACTACATTTACTTAGTGAAGGCCATGTTTTATTTGAAGACATTATGTCAATTATGGGGTGGCACGGCGGCCCAGTGGTTAGCGCTGCTGCCTCACAGTGAGAAGGTCCTGGGTGTGATCCCTGGGTCGGCCATAGAGCCTTTCTATGTGGAGCTTGCATGCTAACCCCTATTCCCGTGGGTTTTCTGCAGGTGCTCTTGTTTCCTCCCGCAGTCCAAAGGTGTGTAATATAGGTTAATTGGTGATTCTAAATTGGCCCTGTAAGGTGTGACTAATGGTGTGATTGTGTGGATGTATGTGCCCTGCGGTATGTTGGCGCCTGCCCAGGGTTGGTCTCCGCCTTGTGTCTGTAGTTCCCGGGATAGACTCCGGCCCTCGAATAACCTTGTCCATGTTCTTTTTGACTATCTGAACGTGACGTTACATAACAATAATGTGGTAGTAAATTATTACTCACATTTCTTTTTTTTAAATTAGCACACCCAGCAGGCTACAACATCTTAAAGTACAGCTTTAAAGACTAGAAAAAGCTGGTGCTAATTCAGTGTAAATTACTGGGTCCTCATGGCCCTCTGTCACAGTCATTTTCCAGTTTATTTCTGGTCTGCGAATGAAAGTTTGGGTCAGGTCAGCGCAGTCTGAGGCCTGGGTGTGTGTAATAGCCTCCAAAATAACTGGGCCATTTCCTCTAACCCTGCTCAGAGCTACAGTGTGTGAGGATGAGCTGAGAGGAAAAGTGAGGGCCAGTGGACCATATGTGGTCAGGTCAATCTATGAGTGAAGCACAGACTTCTTTATCTTCAACAGAACTTGACTTTTTATTTAAGAGATTTGGACCAATGTCCAGAAAGTCTCAGCTGGGATATAAATATGTCGAATGTGTTGCCAGTATATATTTTATTATTATTTGCCATACATTTTGATCATATCTTTTACTGAATGATAACATGTGAAGTACCAGAAGATTTCATTCATAGATAGTAACGGCATCTTTCAGCATCAGTGCCATTAATCATATGAGCTCAGTTCTGCAAATATTCTTTGTCTACTGTGCACCTTATTGTATTCGAGTTTTATTTTATTCAGCTTCAGTGTTAACTATGAGCACTTTGACTTATTCAAGAATTTTATTACTTGTAATGATGTTCCATTGGTATCTATTAAGGATGCAGTCCCAGCATAACACTGCTGTTATGGCTGGAACTGGGTATACTTACCTGACTAAAGTCAAGGCATGCTTTAAAGAATAAATCAATTACAAAACTATGAAAATATTAAAAGTACTTCATGCTGACTTTCAAACAATGCATAATATCAAATAAAATACAATTCTAAATAAATGTTTTACTTACCACTCCTGAATAGACAACAGACCTAAAACTGACTGCTGAATGATTGTAAAATGAAGAAATACTAAAGTCTTGGGTAACTTTGAGTCAATTTGGACTCATTTCGGCATATAAAATGAGCTGCTTTTGGGCTTTCTAGGAAATAACTACATTTCCCACAATCCCCCAGTGTGCGACACGGGTCGTGTCACAATTATCCACTTACTGCGCGCAGTATACACTATACACTAGATATTATCAATAAATGGCTGTATTGTGAGAAGGATGCTGGTTGTTTTTGTTTCAGCTAAAATATGAGTTTAATCTGTAATAAAGGTGAGGATCTGATTAAACAAGCATTTCATTAAAAGCGGTTTCTTGCTTTTTTTAATGTTAATTGTGAAGTAAAAAACTGAAAGACTCATGAGTACCTTTACTGGTCCGGGACTTGAACCAACGACTGTCCAATCACGAGACCAACTCCTTAATCATTACGCTACCAACTGCCCCAGTGTTAAAATGCTAAACTGCTGACACATTGTCATCTTGCTGGAAATACTTCTTAATACTTTTTAACCTTTTTACCTTTTCAGCTAGAGTACTTCTCTTTTTTTACCTTTTTCTCCACCTTATGCCTTTCCACGTTTTACCCCCAACTATCACACAGTTTCTCCAGGAATGTCTGCCTAGTTTGACATTGTTGTGTATTGTAATGAGCACTTCTCCTTCATACTCCTTTCAGTTTGTTACCTCCTCGTCTCCCAAATAACATCTCTTTCATTTCTCAGAGACTTGCCTGAGGGTCCCAAAAGTCTCACCACCACCCCGCACCCCCCACCCACTTTTTCTGAACCGAAGCTACTTACTCCCCTGCTACAGAGTGACACACACCCAGCTATCGCCACAATGAGATGTGGAGCTAAAGATAGCATCAGTGGGACTCTATCAGCATGGAAGCAGATGTCTAACTCTGCCATATCGTCTTAATAATGCTGCCACAACACCGCTCACCTAACACTCCTGCAACATAGACATCATGTGTAAACCAGGAGAGTAACATTTATGATAACTCCAGGAGTTTCCTCCAGACACCAAAAGATGATGGTCAGAGGTAAGACTTAAAGGCCAAAATTCGTTTACAAAAGGTTTGCATGTCGGAAGAGCCACACGTTTGCACATGTATTGAAAATTTGCTCTATTGAGCCAGAGTGTAAGGTACTTAAAGTAAGTGCTTGGTGTTATAGGTCAAGGTATTTCTTTTAGAGTAGAGGTGCTTGCGCTTGTTATATTTTCAAAATTTCACCTAAGATGGTGTCTGCAGCCTCTATTATTATTGATTGTCTCAGCAGATTAAAGTGGACACTTGGGTTTAGATGGTAACACAAGATCACAGAAGACAGATCTTCTGACCTAGTGGGAAATGCAAACATTTTCTGTTAACCTTTGGCAATGTTACCTCAAATTTGTAGCAAGGTCATATTTTCACATGCAAATTCGGTTCAACTTGCGATGGACTTCTAGCAAACTTTGTGGAACTCACTTGGCAAATTTGTCACCAAAAGTTCACGACGAGTTTGTCACTACTGGCTAATTGTTTTGGAAAATCACTGGTTAATACATTTCCCACTAGTGGCAATTTGTCATTGATGCCAGAACACTGACGCAAGTTTATCACTAGAGGCTGGCAACTGCGAACTTGTGGCAACATATTCTGGCCACTTTTGCGTAATAATAATAATAATAATAATAATAATAATAATACGAATGAAAACAATTGGCTTCCAGCACCTCATGCTCGGACCCAGACGCAGATTAATACACAGGCTAGATATGACTGAAGCCCAGGGTGTGCCAGTCTGCCAGGGGGCCTCCGGTTGGCCAGTAAAAATATAATTTCATTAAAATAAGTGCAAGGGTTGGGATAAACACAAAATGTAGCCTAGGGGCCCATGTACACCTTAATCTGCCCCTTGGATCCCTAATAATAAAAATCTGAATGAAAACATGGCAGCTTGGACCCCTAAATATGCAATTGTTGCGTAATTCTTATTTATTATATATACTCAAATGTGTTTAACTGCAACCTGCAATTACACTCTTAGTTGTTCTTTATATTTGTTTGGACAGTTTGTCTCCTGTAAGGCCTCAGCTCCAACCCAGGCAAGAATCTTCCTCATCCAAAGAACAGTCCGACCTAAACTCCGGACTCTCTCAACAACCCCTGATAATCAGATGAAGCTCACCTGAATTCTAGTTAACCACACCCACAACCACCTGTATTTAAAGACCATTGCTTCACATTGCTGTCTGCACGGTTTTTGACCCTTGCCTTGTATGGTTTGATTCTTCTCGATTAGTCTGCTGTGATTTTGCTTTGGTTGCCCTGTGGACTGACTATTTTGGTATTGGCCCCAGCTTAAATATAGTCCACAAGTTCTACATGCCAACTTGTGTATCGGATCCGGTCCTTTAGACTCCTTGTTTGGGTTCACCAGTCAAGTGTTACATGTACAACTACAGAAATTCTGCTCCCAAAATGTTAAAAGTAACTCTTTCATTTCTGTTTCAGAGGTCTCCTACAATGATATTTGGAAGGTGAATATTGCTCTTTTTATATGTGTTAACAAGGTTAACTTTTCTTTGGTTTAATGTTTTAAAATCTTCAAACATTGTTTATTTTCAATCTAAAATTCTCAAATTTGTATTGTGGACATTTGGACCCCACTGTATAGGCTGCACTTTATGGGATTGGCAAATATTAGAGTAATGCAAGTCAGATATTAGTTTTAGTTAATAAAATGGTTTTGTTAATGTAAGCTACTCATGAGACTAGACAGGATTATGGCCCCAAAGGCTGGTCCATTACACTTTATATACATTGTTAGACTCAATTCAACTCTTTTAGATTCAAGTTAGCTTTGGATGATGGGTAGATGCTGGGGAACATGAGTTTGTGTAAGTGATGAACGTGTTGTAACATACCGTAAGCCTTGAGGAAGGTTTACACCGGCGCCACCAGGTGATTTGGGGGACGACATCTCTCGGTGGTCAGCAGCTGTTGTTGTTTCCGCCCACAGCTCTGGCCTCTTTGCTGCCTTCTTCCTGGTAGGTGGCTGACTTTCAGAGAACAGAAGCGAGCTTAGGGGGGAGAAAAATCAATAACACATGATTTATTGATCACTAAAAATGCTCCTCATTAGCCCCCTGAGTAGCCCTCTGCATTTAGCAGATGACAAAATGTCACCCTGCCACTAAAACTGCCCCAGGAGCTGTTGCACCTCTAGCCGTTGCCACAGGGGGCAGCGTTGACGTCGCCAAGCCAGCATTTTGCGGAAAACGGCTACCTGCGTTTAATTTGATACTTGACCAGTGGGTTGTATAACTCCCATATACTGTATTTTCTTGTACAAGAAATTCAGTCACAGCAGTGAAAATCCTGAAGCTTTATGAAGCAATATTTTTCAGATCCGTAAAGAAATCCAAGAAAGTGCAAACAACCATCAGCTGTGGAGCCATGCGATGGAGACACAACCACTGTACACAAAAAGCATGAGAAGGGCTCAAAGGAATCCCTTCCACCATCACCACCTCATAAAAAGCACAATTCCAAAATCCCTTTCTCCTGTCTGGGAGGTTTGATCTATTGGAAAGGTGTAAGTCAGTCAGCATGTTTTATGTAGCATGAGAAATTAATTTTGAGTGTATTATGGGGTTCAAGCTGCAATATGTAAAACATTTTTACCTTCTACAAGGATTTAAAATGAATGATTTTATGGCGTGTATCAGATTTGGGAAAATACTTGCCTTTCTTTTCAGTTATGTTAAGGTACGCAACACATCCTCACCACAGCTCAGAATATTTCCCTAAAAAGAAAGTTCAGATCTGGATCTGGGGTCATTCTCATATTAAATTAATATGTAATTAATTAAACAATATAATACAATGTAAAACATATAATTAAGATATTTAAAAATGCATTCTATTGTAAAAACTTGCTTTTAGCAGTTTAGGTCCTGCAATATGTATGTTCAAAGATTTCCTTCATTGTGGTAATCAGCTAACTTGCCAGTTTAAACATCATCTTTTTTCTTTCTCCATTTAATTTTATATATTTTTACTTCCAAAGCATCAGGATACATTAAGCCTGCAACATGCTCTCTCTGCCTCCCTGGAACAGCAATCGAGTGTAAAACAATGGAGCATGAGCGAGCCGTTTTATTGAGGGAGGGAAATGGAGCTGCGGAGTGGGGGTTTTCCCGCGATTCAATATGCTTTTAATTAATTCAAGAAACTGCAATGAAATTGCTTTAATTAAATCAAGGGTCAGACTGCACTGCACCCAAATTTCTCCCCAATTACTGGCCCATCTTTACACCTTATGTTCCCACAATGCACAGCAACCCAGAGGCTTTAGGTTTGTTCTCACGTGCGCCCCTCCCCATCGGGCTCGAACCCCCCCCCCCCCCAATTTTTCTTCTTCCTTTTCTTCTTTTTTTTCTCAGATCTGAGCCCAAAAAGGTCTGGCACATATGTCACCATTTTTAAAGTTTCAGGAGATCTCTTACTGCACCTTTTACATTTCTGGTTTACTCTATATTTAGAAAGATCAGAAAGGGTTTTTTGGCTGTGTTGTGCTGAAGATTTTGGAGACAGAAGCACTGTGATCAATTGCTGTTAATTTGCTGTTATTTCCATACAGTATTTTGCTGTATTTTCATAACAGTAAAATATTGTACTGCACAAAAAGATGTAAAGCTATTGCAAACCTGGGCTTTAAAGTCATTTCTTTGCAAATTCAGAAGGCATTCTAGGTGTCAGTCACACTCTCTTATTAAATCATCCAGTGTCGCCAGTCACACCACAAAAAAGTCATGTTTTTCTTTTGTAGTAGCATCATTAAGTTGAAGTTAAAACAACTTTATCTTGATGAAAGTTATAGATGGCTAAACTTAGTAAAAGAAGACATAATGTAAATTGCATTCCAAAAAATGTTTTAACTACAATTCATTTTTCTACATTTTCTTCATTCAAGAACAAAAAGTGTTGAAATATTCCTTTTGAGAAAACACAAATATCAGCAGTAAGCAAAAACACAGCACAATATTGTTAAAAAACCACAGTATTACTGAGAAATTATTTTACAGTAGCATACTTTATTTTATATGTGCAGTATTATAGTATAAATATCAAATATACTGCACTTAAAATACATAAATGGTTGGCAACTCTAATGATACTATTAAACCATACATTTACATGAACAATTATTGCTGTTAAGTTGCTGAAGGGAATTTGTTGGGGACGAGACAGATGAATCCTTGTGCCCCTGTCGTCCCATTGCCATGCCAATCCCTCACTTCCTGTCCCAGTGTTGCCGGGGGAAACACCAGGATGCTGACTTCATCGCTCCATCACTGCCCACAACCGGTCACTCTGATGCATGAAGGTGTCCGTGGCCACAGCGGGACGTTTCCCCGAGTCCTTTAGGAGCAGGAGAGCAGGAGGGCACGAGGGCCGGCAGACAGACAGCGGCTGATTGAGGAGATTCCCACTTCAGTCACGTTATTCAGACTGTAAAAAATTCTACTGTAAATGTACAGTACAGTAAAGGCAGCAGAATTGCTAGCAACTTTCACACTGTGTTTGATAGATATTATATATTTATATATTTTCTATTCTTTTAATTAAGCCCTAATATTATATGTATATAGTTCATATAGTTCATAGTCCATCAATGCATCATATTTTATTACACAGAGTCAGACTTACATATGTATGTTGATTTAGTCTTGAGAAATGGTATTTACGTTTAGTCAAAGTAAACTTTGTTACCTCTATTGTAGTATACAGAGAAATGAACAGTTTCCACAGTACAAAGAACAAATAAGGCACAGAGAGGGAGCAAAAATATATACATAGACTATAAAATATAAAAACTCTAAACCAGAGGTACAAAAAAGACAAAATTCTTACATTCAGAATTTAAAATGTCAATTTTGGTCCTGGAATTATCTTTTTGCATTTATCCCTATGAGTTTGCGGCAGTGAGCACATAAATATGAAGATGAATATGAAATTCTAAAAACAGGTGATCTATTAAATTAAGTGAGAGCAGTCAAATAGAGAAAATGTCTGTGTTTATGTATTATCTCAATTTCCCTTTTGTAAATCCATATGTGTATATACATCTCTGGAAAAAACGAGACCACGTCACTTTTTTCTGTTCACTTTGAAATATATGTCGTTGTGAGTGTAAAATTCTATTCTTTTATGAGCTATTGCAGTTGCAAGTCTGTGAAAAATAAGAAAGCAGTCCATATTTTTTATAGAACTGCAATTCTGTTTTATAGCAGCTATTCCATGTGTTCTTTTCCAAAACCTATACACCTTATTCAGTTTGCCCATTAGAGGAAACAGACCTCAGCAAATGAGGATACCGTGGCCTTGTGAATCACATTTTTTTAATGACATACTATAAAATAATGTATGTGTTCCAGGTTAGATTATTTACTCCATAGGATAATAAAATAATAGAGAATTTACTCTAAAAATGTTTGGAATTTTGAAATAAGCATGGTAAAGTTTTAAAAGAACATTGACTTCAGAATGTCTTATCGGCATGTCCAACTATTACTTGGATTTCTGTTAATTGAAAAATAATAAAACAGGTGATGTGAATGTGAACATAAAACACTGTATGGAAATATCTGTACATTTACAGCAACTAGTTACAACTAGTTACAGCACATTTTTGCTGACCGGCTCATTGACGGCAAGAGGATGTTGAAGAGGCAGTGAGTTTACACAAAGGCATGTCCAGCACATCTGCCCACCATGCCTCAGAGAAAAAAAAGTTATTTTATGGGGAAAAAAGCCTTCAATTGCTACCACACAACTACGGACACTTTGCCAAAAGGGAAATAGCTAAAAGAGAGGGGGGTGGTGGGGAGGGAAGGGAGAATGAGAGAGAGGGAGGGAGGGAGGGAGGGAGATTTTAGATTAACTGCTGTCTGTTTTGGCAGACCCAACTGGATGTTTACAGCAATAAAAAGATTAAACCTTGTTTTGACAGATAGTGGGATTGCTGTGCATGATAAAAGACATGTTAATTCACACAAAAATTTATAACATTCCGCTTTAGGTTTCAGCTGCAGCCTTGTGCATGATGTCTACCTCTCTGGACATTCTGCCCAAAATGATGCTAAACTGTAAAAAGGGATTCCTAACAGGTAATCCCGACTGACAGAGTCATTTTGTTTGACACTCTGACATTTAATCTGTGTGTTGGAAAACGTGCCCTCACTTCTATGAGACAACTTGGCGCTATTTTAATGCCTTCAGCCACCCTGTGGTGTGTGAAGCATTAACACGGTAAAGAGAAGAATCACAGCTCACTTTACTGGACTGGTAGCTGTACGAGGGAGAGAAATTCATCTTTTAGATATGGTGCAATATTTAGGGGCAAGATGCTTACAGCGAGACATAAAAAAGTGAAACAAGAGCAAACAGAATTGCGACAAACATTAGTTTGATTTGGTGTGATAATAAATTCAGTTCTTTTTCTGTGACTTGGTAAATGTATCGTATCTTGGCAGTAAATCTGTGATATTAACTGTAAGTCAAAAACAAGGATCTCTGCACTTTTACCCATAACTTGTTCAAAAGTTGACTGATTTTCAACAATTTTCACTGATGCATTCAGAATTGAGTTTGCAACAAACTTGATCATCATACAATAACGTATCATTATCTTTTTTTGCATCCAGAATTAAATTTGCAGCATTATCTTACTGCCCCCCACACCTTAAAGTAAGTGAGTGATTATTTGTCATTGTGAACACGCCACAGCACACCACAAAACGCACCACAACGACATGTGACCTCTGTATTTGACCCATCCATGTAGGAGCAGAGAGCAGCTGATATGGGCAGTGGCCAGGAGCAGTGCTTGGGCATAATATCTTGTTCATGAGTACCACAGTGGTATTTTTCAGTCCGGTATTCAAACCGTCAACCACGACCACCCTAACCGTTACGCTTCCAACTTCCACAATGTAAAAGCCATATATTGTTAAAAATTGTCTAGAGCAAATGGAGCAATCCACCAGTGGTTTTTGAGCATTCTTTGTAAGCTGTAATTACAAAAACAGATCATTTTTGTTAAATTTGGTCGTAAATAGACATTTAATTGTTCACCGTTATAGTTGGCATGTACCACTAATGTGAAAATGCCATTATTTCTAATTATTGCTATGGGCAGTTGGTAGTGTAAGGGGCAATTGGTCATGTAACAACAGTGAGTTGGCCCTGTGATCGGAAAGTCATTGGTTTGTCTCGGACTGGTAAAGGTAGCACTGAGGTACTCATGAGCAAGGTACCATTCCTAAGCACTGCTCCTTGGGTACTGCCAAAAAGGCTGCCTACTACTCCTCCACGGATGGATGAAATGCAGAGGTCACATTTCGTTGTGGTGCACTTACTTAAATTGCCATTGCACAAGGTATCAGAGTCACAAATTAAGCAGCGGTGATAATAGAAGAATCACTTTGTTGCAAATTTATGTCTGAACACAGCAGTGAAGAAATTTTGTAAATCATTCAAAGTTGCAGCAAAGATATAGAGGTCCCTTTTTAATGAAGAATCTAACGTTCTCCACAGTTTATTTTGTTAAAGTCAAAATCAAAGTAAACTTTATTGTCATCTCAGCTGTATACAAGAATACAGAGAGATGAGATGATGTGGGTCTAGTTGCTGCAGAGTACAAAGACATATATATATATAAATAAACACATATAAATAAACTATGTAATTTAAGGTCTAAACTAGAGGTAGAAAATTAGTTTTGTGAGATATTTAGTATTCAATTCATTAATTCAGTAATATGTGCAAATATTGCAGCAGCAATTAAGTAGTAGAAAAACTACAAGTACAAATCTGGAAAAGTAACAGTACTAGAATGTACTTGGGCATAGGATTTGCAACAGCTTAATATGAATATTCTAAATAGACAAAATATTTTAATAAAATAAACAGTATCTCTATGAAGTCTAAACTAGAAGTAGAAAATACTGTGCAATTTTACTTATGTGAGGAATTGAACAAAATTTGCTCCTAGATAAGAACAGAATCTACAATTGCTGAAGAGCAGAATTTGCTAATTTTATTGCATGCCTGTTTTCTTCGTTTCTACAGTTGTATAACATTACACTATTAAAATGTCTTAACTTTCTTAAGAACAAATTTAAGAAAATAAAGCTGAATAACTCCCAATGACCCTACTGCAAATCATGATCATGAACTCACAATATTCATTTTCTAAGTGACTTAAGCCATGCCACACTTCTGAATTTTTTAACAATACCACACATTCCCAGTCCCCCAAAATGAGCAACCGTGGCTGCCCACATTGAGATGACCACAAATAAATTCTGCACGCTTTATTCTTCAGTCGGCTGGCTAATTAAAGGTGCGCAGCTTCTGCCGGGGCCGGGTTTGAGTCGGACCTCCAGCTCCGCCTTATTCAAATGACAGTCCCTGGGGGAGAGAAGTCCAAACTTGGGTGAGCTGGCAAGCTGTTCTGCTTCACTACAACAACACCTGCTATTACAGGTTCCGTCTGCCAGTCAACCCGGTCCGACGGGGCGCGAGGACCACAACAACATTTGTACCTACAAAATTCCTGATTAGCATACCGTAGGGAATAACGGACAGAGGGGGAGAGAGAGAGAGAGCTGGCAGCCAAACCTTTCACACAATCAAAACCAACTCTCCTACATTCACTCTCCTTATCCAAGAGCGTATTTAAAAATGAGTTATTTGTTTATTTATTCATTATTTTCCCTTATTTGTTTTTTTTTTTTGGATTATTTATTTATTACATATTTATTTGTTTATTTATATACTGTATGTTATTTATTTATTTAAAATATTTATTTGGTGTATGCGATGTATGGTATATATTTATTATTTATATATTTATGTATAAATTATGTTTATATATATTATTTATTTGTTTATGAAAGGTTTTTATTTATTTATTTGCTTGTTTATTTCTTTTTAATATATGTAATATGTTTTATATTTATTTATGTAATATATGATCAATCGCTATTTTTAAATCTATGTTTATTAGTTTCTTCGTGTAGTTGTTTATTTATTTTTATTAGACAAAGCCAAAAGTAACTAAATTATTTGTACAACCAAATCTTCATTGCAGTGCCATCATTTATAATGTTTCAAATAAATAAATAAATAAATAGAGCTCTTCATGAAATGAATAAACATGTTTTTTCCTTGTTCCAAAGTTCTTCCTATAATTAAAAGATTATTTCAAAGTTTAAGAATTTATACATTTATGAATGAATTCAAAGTTTTGTTGAAACTTGGGAAACTTTTGGGCCCAAATCGTTTACTAATATTTATTGTTCCGAGCACAACTTGATGGGGATTAACATGAGCAAATAAGACCAGAGCTGAGATGGATACAATCCGAAATCCCAAATTCTGATGTGTGTGTTTATGAGAGACAGTGTGTGTGTAACTACAGCAACACCTGTTCTGCTGCCTTTCCCAGCACCACGGCAAGCACATCACCAAACACACATCCTCCTTCTGCACCTACAGAAACCAGGAAGGAGAGAGGGATGGAGGAGGAAGAGAGGGATGGAGGAGGTGAATCTGAGTGCAGCAGATTAAACGGATGCAAACTTCTGAACTTATTTATACTTTCCACTGGCCTTTAACTCCATTACCAAAAATCTACACAATCATGTTTTAAGTTTTCCACTTTAAACACCTTCACTCTCTTTCTCTCTCCTCCCTCCATCCCTGTCCTTTCTTTTCATCGCCATCTCTTTCCTCTCTCTCTCTCCAACTCATCTTCTTCTTTCTCTCCTTTCTTTCTTCTCTATTTCTCCCTGTCTTTTTCTTTTCTTCTCTGCATCTTGCTCTATCTCTCTATTTATGCTAACACCTCACCCACTTCTCTATTCTCTCCCTCTCTCGTTATCCTTCTTTCTTATTCTCTTCCTCTCTATCTCTTTCACCTTATTCCTCACGATTCCCCTTCTCTTTACTCTGTTCTCATATCATTCTATCACTGATAATTTGCCCTTTCTCTCTCCCCATACTCCCCATACTCTCTCTCCATCTATCTTTTGTCCTTTCTATCTCTCTCTTTCCTCCTCTCTTAAATCTATGTTCCTCTCTATTTCCTTTCTCTCCCACTCTGTTCTTTCTCTATCTCTGTCCTTCCATCTTCCCCCTCTGTTGTCCATTACGAGAATCAATCCTTCCTTTCTAAATATGTTATTAATAAAGGCGTTAAGCCGCATGTATATTTCATGCTGTTAGAAGAGAGCCTTCCCCCTCATGATGCGCTTTAGGCTTGCCTTCATTCATAATTAATCCTGACCACTGGGGGATTGTGTATTACCAATCTTGTAAGAGCCCAAACGTAGCCCTGCCCGGCCTTTTCATTTGCACCAAACTCTAAACGATGCAATAAGCAGCAACTCAGCACTTCCCAGAACTTCTGCAAGAGTATAAATCCTAAAATCCACCAACATTTATATACATTACACTGGGAGTCAAACAGGGAGCTCTGTGCCTTAACTTCGGGAAATGTTTTAACTACGGTGACCGAGAGAGCCCAATGCTATTCACAATACAGAACGTAAGTGTGCTGTCAAAACATATTCATCAAATTGATAGCGCACATGAAAACACACTGCAGTTACGAAGACACTACATACATTCAGAAAACAAATGCACCACATTTTACAAACACGCTGCACAGGGGCACTTGGCAGCGTAATGGTCTGGTGATCAGAAAGTCTTCAGTTCAAAACCAGGACCTGTAAGGTACCACTACAGTTTTATGAGCAAGGCACATCTCTAAACACTGCTCCTGTGGCACTGCCCATGTCAGCTGCCCACTGCCTCCCAGATGGGTCGAATGCAGAGGTCACATTTGTGGTGTGTTCACAATAAGAAATCATCACTCTCTTTCACTTTCACATTCATGGCTGTGCTGCAAATGCGCAAAACACATGCAACCTCACAAATGCTGCAAACAAACACAACAAGTGTGACAAGTGTTTCCAGCAGCTTTTTTCAGGAGGTCGCATGTTTTTCTTTTACTGTATGGAACTAAAGCGGAAAGCAGTGAGGAGTTAAGATATTTGGTATATAAATGATTGTCATGGTTTAACTGTAAATAGTTTATGTATGATTAAACCATGGCAATCGTTAATGTCTCAAATATCAATTTTCACTCACTGGTCTCCATATAGTTCTATGTGCAGGAATTCAAGGTTTTCAAATGAAGTTCAAATCCAAAGTAATTTCAATACAGTATTCTGGGTAAGACTATCACAGGATAATCCTTACCTTTAAATCTAATCTTAAATCAGTAGCTGGTGGTGGGTAATGGCTAGGGATTAGGTTGCCGGTTTGAATCCCGTACCTACTCATGAGCAAGGTCCCTGGGTACTGCTGCACATCAGCTGCACCATGCTCCTTCATGGAGGGGTCAAATGCAGAGGTTACATTTGGTTATGGTGAACTCTGTACTAAAGCAGTTCACAACGACAAATAATCACTCACTTTCCCTTAAATCGTATGCTTAAACCTATCCATAATCTACTTGTTAACAAATTTTGTTGCAAATTTAATTCTGAATGCAACAGTGAAAGAATATTTAAAATATGCAAACTTTTGCTAAATTTATGAGCAAAGGTAAAGAGATCCCCTTTTGACTCAATTTTACATCTTAAAAATAACAATAATAATAATAATAATAATCCTCTGGTTCCTTAAAAATGGGGCTCAGCCAGAAATTTACAGCTTAAAAAGAAAGCACAGACTTATAATTGTATGAAATAATTTTGCCAACTTAATGTTCTAATTAAATTTATTCACCAGGCTGCACTTTCAGCTTTGTGCACAAACCAGACCTTCATGAGAAAAGAAAGTTATGACAAGAAAAGTATAAGACAAGACTAATATTAATGACGTGACAGTTTCTGAGACACCTCAAAACTGACCTCTGCAATTAATTCACTACATTAATTTAGTACAAAGCGCTAATACACATATTCACTATTCTTTAATATTATCTTTGGATCTTAAAATTATATTTCTGCCTTGATTCTGCTCAGTTTAACATCACATTTGAACTCCTGGATAGCTGCTGTATTATGGTTTGAATTACAGTTTAAACTATAGTAGTTCTAATTCTGTTCTAATTCATCATTAACCACTGGCTGACAGAGAAGACACTTTGGGAATGTTCTTTGTATCAGTTCTCAGATGCTGACATGTAATAAAAATTCTGCTGGTTCCGGAATTCTTGAGGCATTATAGTCAAACAAACATTCTGTTTATTTATAAATCACTGCTAAAATACTTCTTAAGCCAGACTGAAATACCAAAATCTAAAATGTAATTCTTTAAAGTTTTGCAACAATGTGATTTAAAATGAAGCAGTCGCTTTATTTCCAGACATCCATTTAACTTCTCAGTTTCAGACAATGATCAATGTTCCCCAACTACGTAAATGTTTTTATTCCTGCATTATGTCATAAAGCCATAACAAGATAAATACGCTTCTGACCTTCTAGAGTAACGATATCCCTCCGCTTACTGCACCAGTGGCTTTTTTGTGTATATAAACCCACACATTATATTTTTCGGAGAGGCTTCTGTTTCTCAGTCAGCAACGAATTTGAGAATTTTTCAGTGAGTCACTTCGTGCATGTGTGCAATTCCGAGTCGAGTCACATTTTTACTGCGTTGATTTGGTCAAAATTGTTTAGTCTGTTGGTGGTTTGTAAGAAGACGTGGAGGGAGAAAAAAGTTGTTCCACCAGCCCCGGTCGTTACTCATGACCCTGGCAGGGAGAACTGAAGGCCAACGCCAAGAGCCGCTTTTGTAATAATAAACCGCGCAGATGTTCTTAAGACGTAAGGCTGCGTCCCAAACCGGTTTGGCACATAAGATTTTAGTCTAGCCTTCTTGTAACTTAAGATGCCATCTGAACTGCCAGTACTCAAACTTTACAAGAGCCGCTACCCCAAAAACACCAATTTTCCTCTATAAAAGCCAAAACCAAATGCACACACACACACACAAAACGTCCTAGAGGTTTTATTTTTTTCCTGTCGGTTACAAAGTACGAGAGGGCTTTATAGCGGCTACCGCAGCGGGTTTTGAGACTCGTAACGGTAAAAGGGGATCTCAGATGTAGCAGGTATGTTTTAATGAACGCTGACATTTTCCATGTAGTCTAATCTGCGGTAATCCCTTCCTCTCCCAACAGGAAGGAGCTTTCCTGCCTTTATGCTTCATTACGTCGGTGGCAGTGGTCACAAGGCATAGTTGACACCGCAGGCCCAGCCGAAGCACTGCCGAATAATACCACACACACACACCCAAATCCCCAAAACCACGAGTCAAAAGTGCATATTCATCTATTAAATTTTAACAGTGATGCCATGGTTTTTAATACTTGAAGGTTATTTTATAATTTGACACTATCACATGTAGAAAATAAACTGGCAATACACTGATAATGCAGAAGAAATGGGATACAAGCATTGCCTTGTAATAAAAATTTAAACCCACAATATAGAATTCTTGTAGTGATTTATGTTAAACAAATTAAAAAGTGGAGGTATTTTTTTCGGAAACTTTTGCACACATTTGGATGCATCAAAAAATACAAAATTCAGAATTGATCGTCTCGGCCATAGTTTTGTTAAAATAATGGATATATGGCATGTGTTAAAAATATTTTCTATATTGAAGCTTACCAGAGTGCGTTAAATAATTCCACTGTAGGAGAATGGAAATAAAATACTGAACATTTTGTGACAATATTTTGTATATATTCCACATAGAATTCTAATACTCTACTTAAATTACTTAAATGATTAGTTATAACTGCACACCACCTGTTTTATTATTTTTCATATTTAACTGCTGCAAATCATATGGACATCCTATGCAAAAAGCGAATTCCAGAAACAAATTTGAAGTTGCAATTACGTAACTTTTTCTTACCTCAGTTTAAAGGTTTTATTTTTAATTTTTTTTTACATTTTATAGCCTGGTATATTTGGTGCCTATCTATTCACTGTAGAAACTGGACTTACGCGTCATTCTCTCTCTATGCACGCGTATATAGTAGAGATGACAATAAAGCTTACTTTGACCATGATAATATTCTAGTTCATAGTCAAACAGTTTACACTTCAAAGTCAAAGTAAACTTTATTGTCATCTCTATTATATACACGTACATAGAGAGATGAGACGATGCGGGTCCAGTTTTAACAGTGCAAACAACAAAGAACAATGTACAAGAAACAAATAAGGGACAATAAAGTACATAAATAGAATATAAAATATACACTTTAAACTAGAAGTACAATGTAAATGTAAACTTTAAACTTTAAACTAGAAAGAGAGACAATAACTAGAAAGAGAGACAAAGATGTTGTACAAATATGTAGCAACAGTTATGAATGAATTTGCTGTGTTTTTATATATTTTCCAAAGTCAAATGTTTAATTTGCAATTCAGACTCATGCAAAGTATTGTTTTTAAACACTGCCTCACAGAAGGAATTATTCATTGACACACACTTCTTGGTATGCTAATTGCTAATTTTTGCTGCTATTTGCTGCAATTTCTATCAGTTATAGGTTCTTTTATTGGCTTTAAGTACATACTTACTTCTATCTCTCATTTAAACCACTTTTTATAATTGTCTTCTTTTTCTCTGCTGTAACAATGCAAATTCTCTCACCTGTGGGATTAATAAAGGTTTATTCATGTGATCTTTTATATATTATTTGGTATTCATGCAAACATGCTAGGAAAGTTAAGCCTGGACAGGAGAATTTATAAATAAATAATAAAAACATAGTTTTTAGTCACCTTTTCTCTTTATATATGGAAAAATGAAACACTTCACATAAATGTTTGACTTCTTTGGAGGGGAGGGTTGTATATAGAAATACAAAGGAAACAAAATTGAAAATTAATGACAGAGATTAGTAATTAAAAAATAATAATAAACCCTAGAGTCATAGGCTCCCATTACGTATTAAAGACTGAAAGTATTTTTCTGAAGATTCATTCCAACACTGCTGCTGTTGCTGAAGTGACCTCGCGCGACCTGCACGACTCAGCGGCGTGACCTTGACCTTTCTCACGATTCTGTCCCCAAATCAACTCCAAAGTTAAAGGTCAGTGATGGTGCAGGTCAGGCCACTTTCATCTCTCATTTCTTTCTGCCTTTTCATCTTTTTTATGCTTGAGTCTGCACATAGTTCTGACAGAGCTTCAAGTTCAATGCATTGCATTTTTACAAAACAGAAACTTAAGACTGTGCAATTGTACCATTTTTATTTCTTAGGGTTGGACATAGGTGTATTTCCGCTAAACTTAAGTGTAGCGAGTCTGTGTGTTTAGGTTTAGATCATGCAAAATCTGATTTATAGCTGTTTAAAAGATGCTAAAAAATAAATTTGGGAAGATAAGACTGAATCAAATTGTGATTAACAACCTGATTGATTTAGGAACAGATTAAATTGTTGTAGTGTGTTCAACTTTTTGCAAAAGTATAAAAGGCCATATAAATATATCTCTGCTATTATATAGCAGTTCTACCATGAGGAAAATGGATCTAGCAAGAGTGAGGTATAAAATACCATATAATAAAAGAAAAGGAAATGAAGGAGGTGAGTGGTTTAAAATTTCTCAGATTGTGTGTTAATTTTAATTATTTATTTATTTATCTCCTGCCTCCTGGTCTCGCTGTGGAAAACCCCTCCATCCCTCTTCCACTCTCAGATGTTTGCCTTCACAGCTAAAGAATTTCATCTCTGATCTGGCCACAACAGAGGCGGCGGAATGGCGAGAAAAAGCATTTCCATATGTGCAAATTAGGAGGCTGCCTCCCCAAAACTGCACCGCCGTCCCTGTGAAGTAGATAGCATTGTGCCGACCAGTGCTAAGTCTTAATATCAATGGCAATCATGAGCAGCTTTTACTGCCCGCGTTTATAAACGGTAGTCGTCAAGCATGCATTAAATTCCAAACCAGAGTTTACCACAACCTCTCTGTTCAGAGTCGGCTTATAGATTAATAATACATACTACATATTATTATTATTATTATTATTACAAAATTCTTAAATGAACTATTTGAACTGTGCAAGGTGTTAGTAATCATGATTAATTGTTTTTTAAGCAGATGTAGATGTTTAAGTAAATGTTTTAGTAGAGATGACACTGATCCTAAAGTGGATGGATATCGTCTGATAAATCACTCAAATAGCTGAATCTGTTACGGGTGGCATTGGGCCGATCTACAGGGATCTGCACGCAAGCATAATTGGTTCTGTGGTAAAGTAGCACTGTGGTAAAATTGGTTTATTTTTCAACATTAATGCAGATTCCTACATATTCATATGACAATGAGCAGAACAAGCAACACACTACAACCCAAAAGAAAATCACACGAACATATTGTTTAATTTCCTTAACAACACCAGCTCACACACTCTGTGTTCCTGATGATTTTAGTGCTACAGGATTGGGGAACGTCACAAAATTACACAGCTGTGTTTAAACTAATACTTTTTAGATATGATTTTAATCATAAATAATTTAGTATGTACATATGGGTGTGTACTTGACATTAGTCAAGTATTTCCTTAAGCATAACAGAATAAGACATATTCACACATTTTTCTAATTAAAAAAGACTTGAATCGATTTATATTGTATCGGCAGATATGCATATTTACAAATCGGTATCAATATCGGACATAAAAAATGGTACCGTGCCATGTTTAGGTACTAACATTATGGACTTAAGATAAAGGAGATTTGTTTAATCTTGATTATTCATTAAATCTAAACTATGAACCATGTTTATGATGTTAACAAAGATACTAACTTAAACCCACACACACTTGCAGTGCATATACACTTACACAGGACAATTGGTAGTGTAAAGGTTAGGAGTTAATTCCCAGATTTGAGGGAATGATTCAAGTCCCGACAGATAAAGATATCATGTCTATGAGCAAGTGCACCGTCCCTAAGCACTGCTCCCCGGGTGCTGCCAAAAAAGCTAATACTGTTCCTTCTATGGATAGGTCAAACGTAGATGGTGCTATAAAAGTGCTGTGTCTACGACAAATAATCACTCTCAGAATTCATGCACCTAAAATTACTCTCGGGCATTTGCATTCCAACACACACTCACTCATGCACACACACTTGCATGCATTGACATGTGCTTGCATGCACTTAAACACACTCACAGACATACACACTCTCTCACATACAAACCGCACAGCTCTGCAATCTTGAAGCCTAAAGCCTAATCATTCACATACACTTTTCCATGAAGCGGTTCTGTACCCTTGCAATTTTCTTTTGTGTAAAAAACCAGTGCTCACTTTTTATAAATAATAATTTATATTTATGTATATTTATATGTTACAATTAATATAAATTATGTATTATAATATATACTTAATAGTATACATTGTGGTTTTAAAGAGAGCTCTGAACCTTTGTCAATAACTTTGGCAAATGTTGACTGATTTTCAAAATTTTACTGATGCAATCAGAATTGATCTGCAACAAATTACCATGATCATTGACAGCAATGTTTTCAAATAAACGATACATTAACAACTTCAGGAACTTCCACTAATAAACAATAAAATGTTAATTAATGGCCAAATTCAACAACAGTGCTCCCCTTTTGCCTCAAAGTGTACTTTAAGGGTCCACTCAACACGTTTTTGCAATGAGAGCAGTCAAAACCTTATGTCCATTGGGCACTTTCGCATTCGTTCTTATTTGATGTAAACATTGTAACATGTTCCTTTGAGATCGGTAGGTTAGCCAGCCAAGAAGATTATTCTACACGGAGAGAAATCACATTTTGCCATTAGCGGCAGCGTTTGAACTTGATACTCACATGTCTTTGAGATGTAGAGATTGGGTGCATTATATAAAACTGTGCAAGAAAACAGTTGGGAGAGTACCACCAATTTATATGTCCCATCCCTTCCACGATTTGAATTGACTAGCAAGAGAGAAGTGACGTTGACAAGCCCAGCGCTGTTCTAATAATTGAATGGATTTCACCTTGAAGCACTCTGAGTGCTTCTGAGTGCAAAACATCACCAGCCGCCTTTTTTTTTCTGATGAGTGCGCTTTTAGTGCTCTGAACGCTGAAGTTCATAGGATTTGTATTAAAAATATGCGTTGCCAGAACAAAACCATGTTTGTCGGACACAGGCCTTAATACATACAGATTATTTGAATGAGTGGTCACAATCACAGAAGTTGTTCTATTTTTATTCTTAGACCCAATGACCCTTCTTCATCAAACATTCTTAAGAAGAAATTTATTATTGAAACCCACTTACACAGTATTTTCAAAGATTCCAGTATTTGTTTTGTGTAAGACAATTCCATAACTGAAAGAGCGAAGAGCACTCTTGCATAAATTTTATTGCATGTCTGTTTGTGCAAAGCATCAGGTTATAGGGTCATTTCCTCTATACTTCAGTTGTATGATATACACTAAATATCTTAATAACAAATTGTACTCTTTATTTTGCAGGCAGTGTTTCAGCCTCTTCTCTCATGTGAACCATGCAAAGCATCTGCATCAACATACAGTAAGTAGTCAGCGTCTGGTGTCTACATGAGAAAGCAGTGGCTCTCTCCAGACTTTCCAAAGGAATTTGAGATGCTGTAGTTTTTTCCCCTCAGCTCTTGATAAAACGTCTTCAGGCTAAACGACTGTTGGGGCGGGTACACCGCGCAGATGTTGGAGGGAGGCCTCTCGGCATGGCACTCCCCCCAAATATGTTACTGCCATTAGACATGATGGCAAAGCATAACAAGTATTACAGCAGCGCGTTTAGCCTCTGTGAGGGAAAGAACTTGCAACACTGCTGTCTGAACACACACAGTGACTCGCCTTGCAACATATGTGTATGTATATATATATATATATATATATATATATATATATATTATATATATATATATATATATATTTATAACACAGTATCAAGGAGTGTGACAGCCAAGAGCAGTGCACTTAACACAATCCCTCAGACGTGAACGCAGTATGGACAAATCCGTCCACCTTTCAACACGTAATGCACACACACGCACACGCACAGAATCACGTACACACACATACACTTGTGTATACAAGCACATGCACCCTTGTACTGTCCAGGTCCTTTTCTTGCAGCCATAAGTGGACACCATTCAACTCTCATCCATTATTGATGATGGCGAACCAAGCTGCCAGATCCTGTATCCTTTGTGCAGGAAGAGAAAGGGGGCTCAGGGTTGAAACCTCACATCTCTGAGAGCCCATTCTTGCCTATTCTCTTCGGGCTTTAGGGTGGATGGGTGCAGCTATTTTTTGCAGCAGGCGCCGAGAAAATTGCTCTGAATGTACACACAAAGTGCTCAGATGTGCTCATTTGAATAGAGCGATGGCAAGGTGCCTTTTATACACCGAATAAAACCTGGGTCAGCTGCTGACCTTGTGGCACTGCTTCCTCTCTCTCTCTTCCCTTTCTCTGTCACAAGTAGGCACACACACAAGAGTACACATTTTTAAATAGATTTATGGGTTTAAGGTTCAGCTCAAAAATGTCAAAAATACATATGAAAAATGATCTATACTGTAAGTCAACAAGGGGATCTCTGAATCTTTGCCCATTATTATTATAATGTCAGCCACATTTTAAATGTGTAGGTACAGAACTTTGCAAATCACAAAAAATTGATTAAAATTTGTCTGGAGCAAAAAGCCAGATCAACCAGTGGTGTTGGCAACTTTGTGCCTGTTTTCAACATTCTTAGCAATTTGCAATAGCAAAACAAATAGTTGTTGTTGAATCTAGTCATAAACTGACATTTTATTGATAACAGTTAAAATTGTTATATATTGTTGTTTGGGATAATTGTAATTTCACGAGGTTTTGTAACTACCTGATTAAGATGTGGTTAGCAGCACTTTTTGCACATTTATTTCTAAAAAGTAAAAGATTAAAAAATTGCTCAGCATTGATTCACAGTGCTTATGTGACACAAAGCTTCTAATCTTAAAATGAAATCTAAATCCAAATAGATGTCTAGTATGGGACTAGGTAAGTCTATCATTGTCTAATGAATGAGTGAGTAATTATTTGTCATTGTGTACACACCACAGCACAGCACACAGTGCACCATATTCAAATGTGACCTCTGCATTTGACCCATCTGTGAATAAGCAGTGGGCAGCTAACAAGCAGTGCTTGGGGACAGTACCTTGCCCATGAGTACCTCAGTGATACCTTTACCGATCCTTGGATTCGAACCGGTGATGAACACCTAACCGTTACGCTATCAATTGCCCCATAATCCTAATGTTAGTCTAAAGTAGAGATGGGCCGATACCACTTTTTTATGTCCAATACCGATACCAATATTGCAAATTTGGATATCTGCCGATACCGACACAAATCCAATAGTCACAGACTTTTTTTAACCATAAAATAATGCTTTAAAATGTCTGAATACATGACTGAGATTACTGTTATGCTTAAAGAAATGCTTGATTTAAACACTGTTTTCCTACTAAAACAATGTAATAATTACACACACATATGTATATGCTAAATTATTTGTTCTAAAAAATTGTCATAGACATATAAATATTTCTTCTTTCTTATTGATTACACTACATTATAAAATTGAAAAAAAAAAAAGGTCAATTGAAAATGGAATACTGAAGTTTGTCATTTTTAACCAATTTGGCCGATAAATTGAGCTGCTTCTGCAGAGAACTACATTTCCCACAATCATCTGCGCGTGCCCCGGCACCGCATCACAATGATGCGCTGGGTGCGCGTTCCAGAACAAGTGATGGAAAATCTAAATAAACGGCAGAATTGTGAGTAGAACGCTGGTTGTTGTGGTTATTTATGAGCTAAAATATGGGTTGTATCTGTAATAAAGGCGACATTTTGACCAAACTGGAGCGTTTTGCGACTAATGGCGCTCATGCGTGCGGTCATTAACACAACAAAAATGTCATTTATACTTTCACATGCAGAGGGATCAGGTCTTGTCTTGATCGTGCCACTGAAAACGTTGTGTGTCACTATTAAGCGTCCGTGTGAAATACACTCGCTGCTCTAGCAAGTAAAATGAAGTAAACGAAGCTTCGATTCTAGAAAAATTGCCTCGACCATTTTTTGTAATAGAATTATTCGAGTTATTGGAACAGTCGTTTCAGCTTTACTTTACCACAGTGGCACTTCCCATACATAACGAATTGAGTGTACATGCATTTACAGATCGGCTCCATAGAACGGCCCAATGACACTGATACCCGATGCAGCCGTTTGAGCCGTTATCGGACCGATTCCCGATCCACATATCGGATCGGATACATCTCTACTCTAAAGCTAACCCTAAATCTACTCTTAACCTTAATTTATTTCTGAAACTAAACTTAACCTTAAAACAGAACTAGAAGAAGTAGGTCTGTTTCTAATGTGTAGCCCAAAATAATTCAGAAACTAAATATACTATATAAATAACTCTTAAATTCTAAACTCAAATCTCTGTTTTCCACATGAACACTGGAATTTTTAACCACATTTACTCTCAAGGCAACTATATCTGACAAATCTCAGGTTTCTAATTTTTTGGGGACAGTGATGTCCTCAGCTAAAACCTACACCTTGCCAGTGCAGTTTTATTGAGGTTGGCACATACCCTCTAAGCACTGACCCTTGATTTGAGCTGGCACAAAGGTGCTACTGTATTACATTAATACATTAATAAATACAACATCTTTACTAAAGTGTCCAGTTTTCATCCTGTACGATTTTACTACATGGTTCTCACATACAGCAGTCTCCATCACGTTTATTTCCAAACGTCAATTTCAGCTCATCGCTGTTAAAAAAATTATTACTGTAATTGGTGTTTTTGCGGTCCGGTGCTGAAAAGCTCATAGTCACAATTCAGCCAGGGTGGAAGGAAAGGAGGGAGGGGGAAAAAATGTCACTTGATTGGTGACAAAAGATAACAAGGAGTGGCCGCAGGGTGCCTCCTAAACTCTTGCTGTCTCAAAGTGGTGTGAATAGACCCCATCTGGTTTACTCTCACATCGACACTCAAGATGGTGCCTCTCCGGCAAAAGCCATAATAGTATATAGATACGAGAGACAAAATATCTCTGCCAGGGTCCCTGGAGACTTAAATCAGTGTGGGATCCCTCTAGAGCTCGGTCCGCCGCTCGCACGGCCAGAATGGCGGTACACTTGAAGTAGTCCAATTTAACGTGAGAAAACTCAGGCCCTGCGCTAAGCAGGGCGGCAGGGAGAGAGTCTCTGTCCATCTGTAGCTCCGGGGCCCGTGGGGGCGGCCTCCGGAGGGGGGGATCTTTACAAGGTTTGGACCGATTTATTTGTTTTTGCTGAGAAGCCGGCAAAGAATTACAGAGGGATAAAGAGTGAGGCTGCAGAATTAGACAGGTTAGCCAAGCAGATTGCGGCAGCGGCTTGTTAGTTTACCACTGAAATGAGTCACGCATGTGATGCTGAGAGACAGAGGAGACACTTCTTGACTGTTCCCGTTATAGTATGGGTGTTTAAAGGCCAGAAAGTGAAGGAGTGTGTGTGTGTGTGTGTGTGTGTGTGTATGTGTGTGTGTGTGTGTGTGTGAGTTTGCACATGCCTCTCTGTAAGTTTAGGGGGACATGCATAAGTGTAGGTGGATGCATGCATGTATGTGTGTGTGTGTGTGTGTGTGTGTGTCCATGTATTTATCGCATTGTGGGGACCTTTTTGTCCCCTAAAATCACTTTTATCTGTTTTTTGGGGTTTTGTGGGGACATTTGACAGGTCCCCATGAGGAAAAATGACTTTATAGAAAATGTGCCTGTTTTATTTGAGAAACTAAAAGAGATAATTTGGTTACTGAGGTTAAAGTTAGGATTAGGATTAGGTGTACATGTAAAATTATGTACTTTAGTTATTATAGGAGTCTATGGAAGGACCTCACAAAGCTAGTAATACATAGACTGTGTGTGTGTGTGTGTTTAATTGTGCATCTACATAAGTGTGAGAGTTGGTACACACTTTAGTGTAGGTAAATGCATCTATGTGTGTTATGTGTGTACTTGTATATGTTTATGTGTGTGGGCACATGCATAGGCATAGATGGATGCATGCAAGTGTGTGTCTGAGTGTGTGTGTAGGTGTGCATAGGCATGGATGAGTGTGTTGTCATGGATGAGTGTAAGTGGATGCATGCAGGCGTGTTTGTGTGGTTAATTGTCCAGATGCATAAATGTAAGTATCTGTGTACATGCAAAAGTGTAGGTGGATGCTTGCAAGTGTGTTTAAGTGTGCACATGCATCAGTGTAATGGTGTAAATTCATGCTGATTTTATTTGTGTGTGCACATATACCCGTATCCATGTTTGTGTGTGAGTGCAGGTGTGCATGCAGTTGTGCGTGTGTGTGAATGTGCATGAATACAAGCATATTTATGGGAGTGTCAATGTGTATGCGTGTTTGTGTGTGAGTGCTTGTCCATGTTTAAGTGTGTGTGTGTGTGTGTGTGTGTGTGTGCGTGCGTGTGTGTGTGTGAGTGCTTGTCCATGTTTAAGTGTGTGTGTGTGTGTGTGTTTTAATTAAACCCTTCTAACCAATCATGTCTCATTGTGTTGATGGCTCCACACAATGGCTCTTAGATTGGTCTGATTATATATACAGCACAAAGAAAAATAGACGTGTGCAGTGCTACAACACTGGAGGAATCTGGTACTGATGGCCTCGGCAATGAGGATGATGATGATGTTGATGATGATGTTGATGATAATGATGATGATGATGATGATGATATTGAGGATGATGAAGATGGTTGGCATGTGCCAGGCCTCTAAACATGTCACATAGTTTAACAATGTCTATCCATTAAACCAAACCACATGTAACAATGATCAGAAAATTATTTGGCGTGGTGCTGAGACTTTGGAAAAATAAAGTTTGAAGATTAGCAAAGCCAGGAAACATGCACTAATTGTGGATAATTAGATGGGGCAATTTTCTGTACTGGACTGTAATTATAACTGCATTGTTCAGCACAGTGTGAAGTTTCAGACACTTGTAATGGATAAGTTTTAGGTGAAGAAGCAGTGGAACAATCACATCATACACCTTACATCCAGTACAATGTGAGGTGCAAGCGTTTGTGCTAGTTTAAGGAAGATGCAGGACGTTTTTTCCCTCCTGTGCTCATGTTCTTTGGAAATGACTTGCAAATAACATCATGCCACGCTTTGTGCCCATGATTGAAACCTGAGGTGGATTTAAACGCATTGCTATTTTAAGGCTGCACAAAACAATTGCACTTTTGACAGCAAAAACCATACAGTATTTCACTGCTATCTCAAGTAAGCACTTATGTTAGAAAGTAAGTAAGAAACTAAAATATATTTATAAATCATTTTAAACATGCTGTTTGAGACTTGTTGACCTTAGTGCTTATTGAAATTAAAACACAAAAACACACACAAAAAAAGAAGACAAAACCCCAATTCAATTAATTGGACCAAAACCCAGTGAGTATAATCTGTTTTTATCCTTGATTTAAAATATAAACTCAAATGGAAAGTCTTAACTAGGTTCCAGAATCTTTTGGGAAATGCTGAAAATCTTCATTAAACTCTAGCTGGGTTCAGGAGGCACTAAACAAGGTACAACATCCCCAGGAATTGAGGAAAACTATGGGGTTTCACTAAACCTGACATATATGCAAGAGTTACGCTATGAAGAGCTTTAAAAATGAATAACCCTATTCTATATATCGCCCTATAACCAGATCTTTTGCAAATTTGTTGGTACCCTTACAGTTCATTGAAACAATGGTTCATTCCTTCTGAAATGTGATTAAATTCAAAAGCAATAGCCTCATGTTAACCTGCGTACTGTAATGTTTGATGAAGTAAATCATTAAACATGTAAAGCAATGAGGCATGGTTTTATTTTACAAAAACATGCTAAAATAGCCTGGACAAATATGTTAGTAGCCTTAAAAATGATAAACCATTGAATATCATGACATTTCAAATCATGTTTCTACCTAACTGGCTAACCTTAATTAGTATCACATGTCTACAATCTTTCATAAATCGCATTCTTTTGGACTGTGGGAGAAAACCAAGCACCCCGGAGGAAACCCACGCAAACACGAGGACAGCATGCAAACTCCACACAGAAAGGTCACACAGTTGACCCCAGGATCGAACCCAGGACCTTCTCGCTCTGAGGCAGCAGCGCTAACCACTGCACCACCATGCCGCCCCCATCTACAGTCTTTTTTAATCAGTCATTCAGCCTATTTAAAGCAGAAAACCTGTCACTGTGTCATGCATCATACTGACAACAGAAAGCAAAGGACAGTTTTCTGAGGAGCTTGTTAAGAAAATTTGAAATATCCATGCTAAGATTCAAGATATACTTAGTTAATACAAATGCAACATGTAGTGGCGGTTGGTAGCGTAACGTCTAAGGCATTCGCCCAAAGATCGAAAGCTTGCTCGTTCTAATCTCTGACCATTAAACGTATCACTGCATATTACAGTAGAAAACATGTGGAAACTATGTATTTAAAGTGCAGGTGTATTGTTGTAGAATGAACAAATACACATACAGTTCTTTAAGGCAGATGAGTTAAAGGTAAAGATTATTAGCTCCAAGCAGATCCATGTTCATGTGACTACTGTTGCAAACATGGATAAAGCAGATGGTTGACAAAGAACCAAGAAAAACAATTTGATCTCCAATGTCAATAAACAATGATAGATGTTGCCTTTTGTCAGTTTCAAGTTATTTCAGAGACAGTTGTGGGACCTGTTTGTTTATATCACTCTGCTAGTTACATATTGATGGGAATAACAGCATTACAAATAAATAGCGTTACTAACAGCGTAAATTTTCAGTAATGGGTAATCTAACTAATTACTTTTGTTACAACACTGTTACACTTACTGAGAATAATATGCAGAGCGTAACTATACTTAAGCTCATTAAAGCATTTTTCATCCGATAAGGCTCTCTCAAGTTTTTAATTATTTTCTTTGGTGGGTGGAGGGGCAAGACAACCGAATAAGTGATGATGATTGGCCAAGGAAGAGTAAATTTCATGGTAAGCCAATCAGTTTTGGGCAAGCATTCAAACGTCTAGAGCTGTAATATTCGGTTCCTTTTTAGGATTCAGCTCCCTCTGAATCACTCACTAAACTGATCCGGGTGTGTGAGTCATTTGAGTCAGTATTGCCAAATTGCCAGCTGAATCTTTTGTTTTTCACAGGATACCTGAGTGGAAAATATTTATTTCAAATGGCACTAGAGGAAGTTAACAGGCTACAGTATATGTTTCTGGCTCTGTGTGCTTCGCACCACACTACTGATTCGACTGACTTGAGTTGCGTAGTCTACAAAGAGGATTCAACTCTGTGGGAAGTTCTTAGAATCCCTCATTTGAATGTGGTGGTGCAAACAAACTGTACGTTATGACAATTTTATCAGCTATACTTGCCACTATGGCTGTATTGATCTTCTAATGAGTTTGAAATGATTATAAGACGTATGTACATGATGGGGTTTATATTTTAGTCATGGTGTAGTTAGGACTCGATGGATTCAGGTTAATGGAGACCTCAAATTTGTGACTTGTGAGTTATTTAATGGATCCGGGTGATTCAACCGGGTGAGTCATAAATCGTCCGGCGCTAACAGTAACAGACACAATTGACACACACAGCAATAGCGAACCCAGAGAATTCAAAAGTAACGTTCACACACTGTAAGTACAGACATGACTGTTGGCCTCACTGAGATAACAAAGAAGAATGTATGTGAAATGTAGACACCCTGCAGTGTTTTTCCAAGTTTGTTGTAAACTATTCTAATCTCATGAAGCACCTCTCAATGTCACACACTTCCACTTGAGGAGGAGGATGCAAATTCTTTGACATATTAGAATTTGAAAAAAAAAAAATGTAACACAAGAGTTACTTTCCCTGGTAACTAGTTACTTTTATAATGCTGCAACTCAGTTACTAACTCAGTTACCTTTGGGGAGAAGTAACTAGTAACTACAACAACTTTTATAAAGTAACGTGCCTGTCACGCGCACTGCCTCCCATGGCCGATAGAGGACCTGGAAGTGGTCAGTCGCGGTTCAGGGAGTATAAAAGGAGCCATTTCCTCGCGGCACATAGCTCTGTCATTGAGTCCCATGCCCACCTTCAAGATTCAAGATTTTTTATTTGTCACATGCAAATTATACAGGTAAAACATGCAGTGAAATGTATCCTGATCTTCTCTATGGCCATGCAATTAAGGCAAAAATTAAAAATAAAATAATAAAAATAAAAAGGAGATACAATACAAACTTAAAATAACTTAAAAATAAGGAGATAAAGGGTAACAGATGAAAAGAAAATAAACTACTACTTATATACAGTAAGGTGCGATGTGTTTAAATGGTGCAATGAGTGCAGTGTGCAATGTTTTTAAAGTGTCAAGTGCAGCTGCACAGCAAATATTGGACAGTAAAATGTCAGACAGTATAAATGATCATACAATATGAGTTGAGAGCCAGTATGGAATGACAAATTAAGACTTTTTAGAAAAAGACATGTCCTGGTTTAGAAAACCGATGGCCTGAGGATAGAAACTCCTCCTGAGTCTCTCTGTTTGGTCATGATGGTGCGAAACCTTCTGCCTGATTGCAGAAGATGAAATAGTCCATTTCCAGGATGAGACGAGTCCTTTACAATCCTAATTGCCCTGGTCCTACATCTCTTGGTGTAAATGTCCTGCAGGGAAGGGAGAGCTGACATGCAGCAGCACTCTGCTGCCCGGATAACTCTCTGGAGGGCTTTCTGGTCCTGAACACAGCAGTTCCCGTACCAGGACAAGATGTTCTGTGTGACGATGCTCTTCACAGCGCCAGAATAGAAAGATTTCAGAATGGTAGGGGAAACCCCAAACTTCCTCAGCTGTCTAAGATGGTACAGATGCTGCTTTGCCTTCTTGACTTGAACATTAATATGTTCAGCCCATGTCAGGTCCTCAGTGATGTAGACGCCAAGGTATTTGAAAAAACACACCTGTTCCACTGGAGCACCGTTGATGGTGAGGGGTCTATAGTCACGGTGTCTCCTGCTGAAGTCCACCACCAGCTCCTACGTCTTGCTGAAGGCAGTTTTCCTGACACCAGAGTGCCAGGTTCTCCACCTCGTCCATGTAGGCCATCTAATCATTGTTGGAGATTAACCCCAACACCACTGTACCATCCGCAAACTTGACAATGTTTTTGGAATTGTGAGGGGCCACACAGTCTGAAGTGTAGAGTGAATACAACAGCAGAGAAAGCACACACCCTTGAGGAGCTCCTGTGTTAGTGGTGATGCTGCTGGAGACACACCTGCCCGCCCGCACCATCTGAGATCTGCCTGTGAGGAAGTCTAGCATCCACATGCACAAGTGGTTGTTGAGTCCTAGGTCTCTCAGCTTAGTAAACAGTCTATAGGGCACTATTGTGTGGAATGCTGAGCTGTAGTTGATAAACAGCAATCTCACATAGTTACCCTTTTTCTTGTCCACGTGGCTGAGGGAGGTGTGTAGGACGTGGGAGATGGCATCCTCTGTAGATCTGTTGGAGCGGTAAGCAAACTGGAGTGGGTCTATGGTGCTTGGGATGGAGGAGGAGATGATGTGCTCTATCAGTCATTCAAACACCTTCATAACTACCGATGTCAGTGCAACAGCGCAGTAGTCATTCAGGCATGAAGCTTTGTTATTCTTGGGCACGGGGACGATGGCGGATTTTTTGAAGCACGTGGGGACCATGGACTTTGCCAGAGACTCATTGAAGATGGAGGTGAACACAACTGACAGTTGGTCAGCACAGCAGCGCAGCAGGCACCCGGAGATACCGTCTGGACTTGCCGCCTTCCTGGTGTTCACCCTCCTCAGTGCCGCAGCGTGCGTCGTCCTGATGAAATCGTGATTCGATTCGCTGTCTGAAATTGTGCTTGCAAATGGTGGTGAAGGTTGTAAGAGGCTGCTTTGTAAGTCAATAATGACAGCGGCATTGTAAGCAGCGGTTCGGGCGTTCACAGCCGCGCAAATTGATCTGTCCACCCACAGCTTCTGGTTAGGGAAGGTTCTAACTCTCACAGTTGGGATGACTTCATTTGCAAGCTTGCTAACAAAGCTAACTGCTACATCCACAAATTTGTTAATGTCATCTGCGCAGGCTTGGAACATGTCCCAGTCTACGTCATCGAGTGCGTCCTGTAGCGTAGCCTCTGATTGGGCAGACCAGCGTTGCACCTCCCTCATGACCAGAGCATCACAGGGAAAGCTTCGTTTATTTTCCGGTATGAGAAAAATGGCAGAATGATTGGATTTTCTGAAAGCTGGCTGAGAAGAGACTTTATAAGCCTGCTTGTATGGCGTGTAACAGTGGTCCAGTATGTTAGCTCCTCTTGTCAGACATGTAACATGTTGATAAAAGTTTGGCATAACTTGTTTGAGGTTTGTCTTATTTAAGTTCCCTGCTACAATGAGCCCTGCGTCCGGGTGTTTGTTTTGGAGCACACACAGCACATTGTGCAGTTTGGATAAAGCTGTACCTGTGTCCAGCATGGGGTGGGATGTAGACTGCTGTGGTGATGACTGAGGTGAACTCGCAAGGCAGGTAGAAAGGGTGACACTTCATGCTCAGATATTCCAGATGAGGTGAGCAGCAGCTGGAGAGAGTAGAAACACTCTGGGCATCGGACCACTTGTTGTTGATCATGAAACACACTCCTCCACCTTTAGCTTTGTTGGACCTTGTGGAACACAGAATGAGTCTGACAGTGTTACGGCTCAGTCCGGCACGGTGGGGGTCAGCCATGTTTCAGTAAAGCACAGAATATTACAATCCCTCATGTTGCAATGGAAAGTAACTCTGGCCGAAGATCGTCCAACTTGTTATCCAGTGCCTGAACATTAGCCAGCAGGATACCCGGCAGTGGAGTGCGGTGAGCTTGCTCTTTCATTCTGTTGTGGACACCGCCGCGTTTCCCCCAGCACTTCTTTGTTCTGCGCCGCGGGTCAGCATTGCGTCCATTGTTGTCATCCGAGCCACATAGTATCTCAGACAGCTATGGCGGATCAGGCTCAAAAGTGGTTGAAATTATGGACGAAATCTGATTTCCTATTTCCAGTAGTGTTCTACCGTCATAGGTAACTAACTCTGATGATTTTTGCACAATAGAAAGTAATACAAATAAATAAATAACGAAAAACAAGCACAGTCTTGACGGAGTGGTCGGGAAGGCATCTGGATGTGGCCACGCCATCTTGGTATTGGCCTTCCGACTCTGCTCAGCATCAATCGTGAGTACTCCGATTACTTTGGTTTATCTCTCTGATAGAGTGTGTGTCGTTAGAACACAGTTTAATCAGGTAATCCTAGCTCTTTGTGTAAGAGAGTTCTTAGAGCAACTCGCGTGGCAATCCTACCTACTCGCATTCTCAGCCGTGTTTGGGTTAACCACCATGCTACACGGGCTAACGGCTAACAAGTAGCAATTCGCTACATCCTAACCAGATCACTGGCAGACTGTGAAAGTTTGGCGTTTGGTTCAAATCCTAACCAGATCCCTGACCGAATCGTTCTGCAGTCTAATCATATCCTAAAAAGATCACTGATAGACTGCAAATGTCTGTTTATTCTGTTCATATCTCTCCAGATCACCGACAGTGCCAAACACTGTTCATGGGAATGTGAAGTTGGGTCTAAAATATATGACACTGTGAAAGATTGATATTTTGATTTTTAAGATTATGATATTAAGACATTAAGAAAAAAAATGTTTTAATTTTGCATACAAGCAGATTTATTACTTTGAGAAGAGTCTGTACCTAGCAAACACAGCAATCAACCAGAATCTTTTAGCCCAATCTTTTAAAGGAAATGGGAAATGACCCTAGCATTGAGCAAAATCAGATTGAGACACACCCTAAATATGTTCTGCATCATGTGTTTGATCAAGTCGATCCCATAAACATATGAGGAGAATCTCTCCGTATTATTAACAGGTATCATCAGGACAGATGAGGCACTAGCATGCAACCAGAATGTTACTCCCGAAACATGGATAATGCTGTAACATGACTCTCTACGCAAACGATTAACGTTTGGATACGAGGAACGCCTCATCCGTTTATCTCTCGAAAGCATTCTAATTTCAGAATAACACCTCTCTCTGGCGTCAGCGGTGCACGTCTGGGGGCCAAAAGACACTGCGTGTCCACATACATGCGAGTGAGAGGGAAATGGAGAGATGGAGAGAGAGAGAGATGGAAAACTGTAGGCCTGGCTCCCTGCTCGGAGTGAGGTGTTAAACAAGTGCGAAACGCGGAGGCTCGCCGGGCGTCTGGCCCGCCTCCACGCTCTCCAACCCCCTCGTATCTTCATCTGATGTGTCAACGCTCAGCTCGGCCTGGCAGGGAAGAGTGACGAGAGGGTCACCAGAGATCACAGATGCCACCCTGTTTTTTTTTTCTCTCTTCCTTTCACTCTCTCACTATCTCTCTCTCGCTCTCTCTCTATCCCAGTTCATTAGTGAGGAGCCGGATGAGAGCCGGACTCCTGACATCCACCATAAAGGAGCTTTTGGACATTTGTCTGGAGCCAAAATAGACACACAGTCTGGGATGTTGTTGCGTTTGGGAGGGTGAACCAGACTTGGTTTGTGAGCAAGGTTTGGTACTGTAGAGGAGAGCAAAAATCTTGAAAATAGCTTGAAAAGGTTTGAGCGCTGTTACTCAGCTTAATATCACAATATGTGCGTGGGTGGCGGGGTGAGAAGATGTTTAGGTTGTTGTGTGGACCATAGAGATTTGGAAACTTAAAAAATTGGAAAGTTTGTCAGGCTTTTGAGCATTGTGAGGAGATTTTTGGATGGAAAGACCAACTCTCTTAATAAATAGTGTATTAATCTATATATTAATTTATTCCTTTAAAATTTGCAGGTTTTGAGGTTTTCTGGGGTGATTTTTGGATGGGAGGACCGACTCTCTGAAGAGAATGTATTTATTTTTTGATTAATTAATTTTAAATTTGCAGGTTTTATTAAAAGTGTGAGAGGCTTGGTGCCAACCTCAATGAAACTGCAAATGCCAAAGTTGTGGGCAGGTTTTTCTGTGGTTGTGAGGATACAATTGTTCCCTAATTTAGATTTCTCAGTTTTTGTGGCTTTGTGAGGACAGACCTTTGTGAAGAACTAACCCTGATCAGGAAAGCATGCTTAGAAACAATTCAGACTTTATTTGAAAATCTCCATTAGGTTTTCGCCAAGATATCTTTTGTAGTAAAACATTATAACATTAAAATATTACATCATTTTCATTACTGAGGCCCATATGTGTGAGTGAGCGAATAAAAATATTTGTCAGCAATTTTGGTGTCTCCAACAGAACTGTACGAAAACATGGCAAATTTTAATGCATTTATTTATTTATTTATTTATTCAATTCCTGCATCCTGTGCACAAATAAACACATCCACATTTGAGAGACGGCCTTCTGTCCTTTAAGTTTTCGTTCTAATAATAACAGTTGTGCTGACTGACGGAAGAGGAGATGGTTAGCGGCCTTAGAAAATAATGGCTGTTAATGCCAGCACTAATGGGCAAAATTGATTCCTTTATTCCTGAGAAGAGGAGTGGTTATGAGCTCTTCCTCAGCAGAACCACACTTCGCCAAAAAGAAAGAAAGAGAGAGAAAAAAAACTAGACTTCATAAGGTGACGTGTTTTGAATGAAGAGAACCCTCTAGTTCTGCTGTTGCCTTCTGTTTCCCTCATTAGAGGCCATATCAATACTGAAATATTTCAGATTGTCAAGATTTTGTGGGAAAATTAGTGTAGAGTCCGGGGGAGGGAGGCGGAGAAAGAATGTGTGAGATAGATTTTGCAGTCTAAGCAGTAAATTATTGCTAGTAATGATACTCTATTTTATCACTTATTTTAGTTGGATTGAGGTTAGTCTTAGTACACACTGAGCCAGGTATTTATAAAAACATTTTTTCTCCTCCATTTTCAAAAATAACTTAATAAACATGAGCCCCTTTTAAAACAAATATCCCTGTAGACACGAATCCAGATAAAGAGCTCCATAAACCCTGTCAGCCAATCAGAATTCTGGAAAAAAGAGCGAATTACATCTAGTTACAATGACTTTGCCTGTTGCTTTGTAAACAGTGGTTAATAGAGGGTTATTCGTATGGACAAATAGGGAAGTCAAGTTACTTTTAAACGTCAGCAGGTGCAAACAAGCACAAATAGCTTGAATAAGGGAGGCCGGAATCAGTGCTCTGGCAGTGTCCATTTGTGACTCTGCACGGCAAAACCAGTTGCTTGTCTCAAATTTTCAAAATTGAGTTATTGTGTTTTCATTAAAGGGTATAAATCAGCCTTCAAAACCATACCTATATCGAATGAATCAGACGACATATGACTGCGATATCAACATTCAAAGGAGTCGGGTTTCTCCTGTCACGTCAAGTGAGAAACGGAGAAATCTGCCTTTGAAGTTGACTATTGCCGTAGCACTCACAGACGCTTGGTGCAGTCGCAGCTACGTTTGCATTTACGGTAGCCTACGCTGCATTCACAGCCACACGGATAGTCTACCTGCGTTAGGTTAACTGAACTCGGGAGACGAAGATAGATTCTGGAGAAATTTCTACACACTAGTCAGCTAGGCAGCACCTGGAGAGCAGTGCTTGGGGAAGGTACCATGCTCATGAGTGCCTCAGTGGACCTTCTGATCATGGGGCGAACGCCCTAACCCTTATGCTACCAACTGCAAGGCATTGCTTATGGCAGCAGATGTGTACATCCCGGCAGCATATCAACGTATCGTACCACATATGGAGCTATGTTTTATCTTCTTTAAATATTTTAAGAATTTTGTCATATCATTATCGTCATTGTAAGATTGAAAAAATCATAAGTAGAACCATCAAAACTTGGGGACCATGTGTATTAGCAATAGGGTTAAAGTCTGGATCATGGCTGTGATGAAGGTTACTTGTATACAGGTATATAGGTACAATGTAATGTTGACAGACATTATTAGTTTTAAAATTGCTGCATTTTATACATGACCAAGTTAGTTCTGTTTTGTATAATGTAAAATAACTTTTTCACTATACACATGCTAAATATGACTGAATTAAAGATAAAGATACTATGACTGAATTAAAGATAAAGATACTAACTTTAATATTTACTTGAAAAAAGTTTCTACCAAAGATCAGACGCATCAGAAGTAATTGCATTAAAACGCATTAATTACATTATTTGCGTTGTAAACACAAGCATCAGCACTCGTGACTCTAATATGGAATGCTATCATGCACAAAAACGTAGTTCTCTTCCAGAAAGGCCAAAAGCAGCTCATTTTATAGGTCAAAATGAGCACAGATCAGCTCAGAATTACCCAAAACTCGTCAGATTTCTTCATTTTTAATTGATCAGATTTTTCTTCCCCAAATGGATAAAGTGTTTCTGCCTGGCACTAACCTTAATTTGTTCCCAGCACTAAGCCTTTGAATGTCTCTGCATAATAAAACTCTGCAAGCCAATAAAAAACTGTTCTTATTACTTCTAGTGGTCATATCTACAGTTTCGGCCCTTTATAATACATAAAACTAGAAAAGTACAAATTTGTACAGACACAGGTCAGTTTTCAGAGATGTGCTGATTTCAAGACTGTGTTGACATTTACACATCAAACTATGACAAATCTGAGGATTGCAGGATGTCCTGAACACAACAACATAAAGCATGTATGGCTAACTTCTACACACACACACACTAGAATAAGCCTAAAACAAAGGTACAGAAAAACGCCCCAAATTCTCTTAAGTCTGTAAGGCCTACGTGTTAACACAGGTAAGTGTTAACTGAGTTATTTGTCATTGTGAACACACACCAGCACAGCACACAGTGCACCACAACCAAATGTGCATTTGATCCATCCGTGAAGGAGCACTAAGCAGCTCCCTGTGGTAAAGTCCTTGGGGACATTACCTTGGTCATGAGTACCTCACTGGTACCTTTACCAGTCTGGAACTTGAACTATCAACCTTCTGATCACAGGGACTACTCCCAAACCATTACACTACTAACTGCACCCTGTAGCTTAGAGTATAATTAAGAATAAATCTAAGGAAAACGTTTGGACGAAATTGGTGAATAAGATGCAATGGAAGGAGTAAAATGAGAGTCAGAACCGCTTTTTATACGGCAAGCTGGAAAAGTTCCTCCACAATAAACCTTTGCATGGTGGCGGAGTCACAGATTGACCTTGAAGTGCAGGTCACAGAGGACATCCGGAAGGCGAGGTCGGCTTTCAGAGCCTAGTGCGAGAACCTGAAGACAGGACGCTGTTGAGCAGCAGGAGAGCCCCTGAGGGAGGCTCATATCAAACAGGGCTTCCCTACTTTAGACCCTCAATAGCCATCTCACGTTTTCTCTTCTGTAGATGACTTTATTGACAAGCGGCTTGTTCTTTATGTAGGTCCAAAACCTCAATCTAGAAAGGAGGTGCCATTGCTTTCATTACTATTTCTGCTGTTTCATGCTGTATTTATTGTATTACACACTGTACAAGTAAATATTAGGACCGTTTGGTTGGCAGAATTGTGAAATCACTACCCAATAGTGCCTCTATAAATACTAGGTGTGTCTCACAAAATAATATGTTGATAGTTTATATAGTTATAATAGTACATTTTTGTGCCAAAATTCTGAGCATGCAGTGGAACTTTCATGGCCAAAATCTCTACACGCTCATGTCTCTGACTGCTTACATTTAACTCAGCCTTCATGCTCGTCCCACTCAGTACTGCAGGATAAATGTGCCAAAACAGCCAATCACAGGCTTGAAGAAAGCTAATTGATTGATTTGGTCTCCAGTCAGGTTGCTTAAATGGTTCCAAGTTCATATAGCAAATCGCAACACACATTTTCCCAGTACGACACCAAAAGCAGCAACAAGAACACCAGTTGTGGATTATTTGAAGATTTTGGGTGTGATTTGTTCAGCCAGTTTCCTAGTCTAATTGTATCTGTTAATGTTCCCTAAATCTGTTGATTGTGCCTCTAACATGATTTAATGAAGATGTTGATTTTATAGTGTACAATCTGATGATTTAATGAGATGATTTACGCTTCATTTAGAAGCTAGAAGCTGATGCACGGTAGTGGTGTGAAGAGATGCATGAGGAATCATACAAAAGAGAGTCCAGTCACTTCATGCACTAAATGCACTGCACTTGCAGTTGACTTTTTCATCTTTCAGTCAAATTCAAGGCCATGTTCCACTTTCATTATTGCTGTTTTTCTTTAGAATAGGGTAAAAATCTCATCTTGTTTTGTTCTCAGCAACCCAGATTCATGTATTGGCTCATCACACCTCTAATAAATACAGATCTAGAAGGTTAGGTTATCACATCTTAAACATATGTTGAAAAACATCCAAAATATCAATTCTCCTTTTTTGGTCTTATATAAAAGAAAGGTCTTCAAAATTAATCAGGTCTCCGAAAAGTGAAGTTTTTCAACATAATCGGCCCGTATCTAAATGAATAGAACGCCGTCTTCCGACTCATTACGGCAGATCGGGTCACATGTTAAAGTGAATTAAGAAAGCTCCAAGGTCAGAGTTTGAAGGACTGCTGATTACTTTAATTAACTTATTGAATCATTCCATTGATTTTTTGAACTCTCTGGCTACTGGGCCTCTTTCACCAGTAGTTTCTTATAAAGATGTTGTTAAGAAAGTTAAGACATTTAATAGTATTATTCAACTGTATTGATAACCCAATAAGCTAATGTTTTCTCCAAACATGTATGCAATAAAATTAGCATGAGACTACTCTTCAACTATTTTAGATTCATTTCATAGCTACAAACAAAACAGTCATCAGAATATTCAGGAAAACAGCATCAAAAGGTTTTGAAAACAGTTTTCTTCTTAAGAACAGTCAAAACCAGATTCGTCAGGAACATTTATGTGGGGGCGGTGCATTTTAACAGGTTGTTAGACACATACTTTTACCTACTTTTACCTACTTGATTCAATGACTATTTCAGAGACAGATTCAACAATAAGTCTCATTTCAACTAGTCCATATATGCATCAGCCCGTTTTTAAACCCACTGCTACAGCTAAGATAATGAAATTAATTTGACAAGATTTATCACCAACAGTGATTTTAGGGGTGCATAATTTTTAATACGGTCTAACTGTAGAAAATGAATCTGTGATAGTTTTTATGTCATCGTTAAACTTGGATGAAATGATGAAACGTTAAGCTAGCTGATGGATCTTCTAATATTCACCTGGACAGCAAACTATGCTAACTTTTCCACTGGAAAATAAAAACTGTCCTTTGGGGAAATTCTGACTTACTTTGCCCTTCTCCTTATGTCTATTGTGTCTGGGGAGACAGCAGATATTACAAACAATTGATTGTCAGCCAAAGAATACCAATCTATTCTACTGTGACTTAAAGTAAACAAGGTAAAGCTTCCTCCTAATTTTTCAGCTTAGCTGAATTTAACATCAATTTAATGTGAATTTAGGCTAATTTTGAAATAAATAAATAAATAAATAAATAAATGTGGGGGAGACACGTCCCCCTCAAATATAAATATGTGTTCAAAACTGTAGGTTTGCTTTGTTCTAAATAGGAACCAGTGCGTGTTTTCCACTGGAAAATCAGCCAAAACTTTGCAGGTCTGTAACCAAAAACTTGAGATGTCCTGAGATATGGACTGAGGAGGCAAGGTTAAATTTAAGATGAAGAAAAGTCTGTTACATTACACACACTCTAGTGTAGTAGAATAACTTTCTATGTACTGTGTTCCTAAGTTTGTTTCAAGGTGGATGCTGAAGACAAAACTGGGAAACAAGGGGATGCTGTTTAAAAACCAAATCTACTGTATGATCCTATGTCATTTTTTTAGTCCAGCAGTCCCTACTTGCTGCATGTCTGTGTAGGTTCTTAGTCATCCAGAACATGGCAGTCTTGAGTCCTTGAGTCCAAAGGCAAACAGAGTTCTTGTAGGTTTTGAAGATGTTTCACCTCTCAACCGAATGCCTTCTTTAACTGAGATCTGAAGAAGACTTTTGGATGAGAGGTGAACTGTTTTCAACAACCTAAAAGAAATCCAGTTGCTTTTGACTCAAGCACTTGATTCTCACAAGATTCTTACAGATTATATAATCAACATGGTCATGGGGAGAACCTTGTGACAAGGGCTGCATCTGAAAAGGACACGTCTCCAACATGAACTTGTTATAAGTGCTGGCCTCCACAGATCTTTAATGCCATCTTCTTAGACATCTTTCCAAACAGACTCAATATATCTTGTGTTTTTCTGACATGACTCCAAGTTATAAGTGAACAGATGAATAAAATGACTATCCTTCACAAGATTTTCATTCATCTCTGTGAATAATCAAAGTGAGGAACCAGTGTAGAGAAGCGATCAAGGTACTTTTCATCTTTGTTTTCTTGGACAGCCATGTGGATTGTCTCTGTCACAAATGGCAAAAGCATGTCAGAGTTGAAAATCTAGATCATTTAGTTCATTTAATATGAAAACTCTTAAAAAACAGTCCAAATATCAATATTGTGGAAATTGATTTTACTGGCCTGAACACATTTACACTGTCCAGTCTTTACTTTGGTATATAGAGGTTTTCTGCTTTTTAAATATATTTTTTCCCTTATTCCTCAGATACAATGCGGGTACTGTACAATAAAAGCAAAAACCTTTATATACAGTATATACAGATTTTATACTTTTATTTTACAATACCTATATTGTATCTGATCTTTTAAATAGATTATTTTTAGCTGTCCCTAAAATGTAAACATTTCATTGTTTCTAATGCCGTATTCATTCATTGAATTCTAATTTGTTCTTTATATGATCTTACACTTATTCTTAAACTCATCATTTATAAGCTGGTTCTCTTTCTTAAAATCTTTCTGAATTTATTCTCAAAATAATGCAATTTGATTTAGCTCAATTTTTTTCAAAAAAGGTGCTACATAAGTTTTCTGTGTGGAGTTTGCATGCTCTCTCTGTGTTTGCGTGGTCCAAAAGCATGCATTACAGGTTGACTGGTGAATCTAATTTGGCCCCATAAGGTGTGACTTAGAGTGTGATTGTGTGAGTGTGTGAGCACTGCAGTGTGTTGGCGCCTACCCAGGGTTGGTCCCCGCCTGGCGCCCGTAGTTCCTGGGATAGGCTCCGGTCCCCACGACCATGAAAGGGATTAAGCAGTTCAGAAAATGAAATTAACTTATTACACCTTATTAAATTATTTTGTCCCGAATGCGCAAACATTCCATCATTAAAGTTTAAAACACAGCCATTGAACTAACCCCGATATACCAAACACTCAATTTGTCCCAAAACCAAACATTTTGGCACTTAACTTAACTGTACACCTCTTTACTGAGAAAGATGAGAGATACTTTCCCCAGGAACCCCAGCACACACACGCAGTGTAGCACAACTACGGTGCAGTTACAATAATTACACCTCTGTATTACATTCAGGGCCTCAGTATTTAATACAAATAATACATTATTATACGTTATATTGTTCATAATTATTTTTAATAATTAACCATGTATCGTTGTGCCACATTCATAGTTATGAGTGGCAGAAGGACTCATATTGAATTCATATGGCTGGTCATTATGATATTAATAATAAATAATAAAGAAAGAAATATTCTGTAAGTTAAACAAAGTGCCCTCTGTGGCCATAATCATTGTAAAATGACTGAGTTACAAAATTCTTTCACTGTTGCATTCAGGAATAAATTTGTGACAAAGTGACATTTACATTGCCCATCCATCACAACTTAATCTTATAGCTACAGTGTTTCGAAAATCCCAAAATGACAAATTAAACGTGTCACTGACAACGCTTAAAAATGTCTTGCCGATTTTATGCCATGTCCATGCAAAAGCGGTGGCATTTTGAACATTTACAGCATTTAGCAGACTTTCATTTCATAATTTTAGGAACAGTTTCCCTGGAGCAACTTGGGGTGGTCTTCCTCAAGTACCCAATGATGGTGGTGTTGGAGGTAATTTCAAAACCATGACCTCTTGGTCCAGAGGCAAATGGTCCTAACCACTAGACCACCACCACTCCTACTTCTTTGTAACTTGTAATTGCAAAAAACAGGTAACTGTTTGCTTTAAAGTTGTCATTCATTCGTTCATTTTTCGAACCGCTGAATTTCAATTGGGGTCGCGGGGGGAGCGGAGCCTATCCCGGGAACTTACAGGCGCAAGGCAGGGACCAACCCTGGGCAAGCGCCAACACACCGCAGGGCACACACACAATCACACTCACATTCACACCTTACGGGGCCAATTTACAGTCGCCAATTAACCTAGAGTGCATGCCTTTGGACTGTGGGAGGAAACCGGAGTACCCAAATGTGCAGATTTCTCCTTTTTAACTCACAGTGTAGATATCCTAAGAATCGTCGTTATTATTATGTGTATATGTGTCTGATCACGATGAATCATCTGTGTGAAAATCATTTTCGTAGCATATTGCTGACATCCGCAGTGGTAAATGGTGAATGTTTTGGCCAGTCGTGCTGATTAAAATGCTGTTGTGCGGATTGAGACACAGCCGCTGATTTGGCCCCATGCGTTTTTGTTCTATAGCTCTGGAGTTCACGAGACGGATCAGACAGATGTAGACTAGAGGGACATCTGCTCAGCGCCACACAGTCATGCTTCAGTGAAGGAACATACAATTAAACATTGCAAAGCCTCGCACATTAATGGTGTTATTGGACCCCCCCAACATTTATCTTTCCTCCGCCTTCATTTCCATTTTTAAATCATTTACATTTTTCATATGAATTACGTCACCATCCTCATTTGAATACTGTACCAGTGTTATTTCCCATGATACCTTTTGTTTTATTCCACGTTATGAATTTCTGCCGTCCCCTCTCTCCGTTTTCTCTCCTCTAATCCCTGAGTCTACACCGCGCTTATGAGCTGAAATATTTTATCAGGTGCAGTCCGCAGTCAAAGTTATCATTTTAATCTTATTTCAATGAAAAAAATAATCTCTCTTCTGCTGGGTTTGACAGCAGCTAATGGTTTTTCGTTATCGTAAAGGAAACTTTGAAGACGGTGACTGCTAAAAAAAAATGCAAAGCGTGTCATATTTTTCACCAGCTTACTCATGAAATATAACACACGGAGAACGGCTGTGACTTTAAAGCATGCAGATCTGTGAGGATACTGTTGTCTTGTTTGTCGGTTTGCTTGTTGTTTGTTCTTAAGGTGAGTGGGGTTTTTCTCCAAAGTCAATTACACATAATATGGGAGCACATTCCTACATTTGGTTTTATGAATTAGAACCATCATCTTTACAATTATACATGTATTATTTTTTGTTTAGTTTAAGTAATGAGTGATATATAGCCACTTTGCATAATCTGGCGTAATAAGTGCATGTATTTGCAGTAATCAGGTTACTTTGCAGATTTTTATCAGTTTCAGTAGTGTGAATGATTGACTTTTCACAGCCTGTGGTGGCAGCATTGGCAGCTGAACTAAATCCGCAGACCTTGCTGATACTTGCTTCTTCTTTTCTTCATATTTAGCATTTTTAATGGTCCTTATCATGTTGTAACAGTATGGTGCATAAACAGCAGCTCTTCCTAAACATCTTACATCAAGAAGCTCTGGTTACTCAACAATGTCATTCCTCACCCCGTACAGCCCAAAAGTGTGACAGAAGACACTATGGTGGGGGGGCAAAAAATCCACTTTTTTGAATATGGGTTTTTCTGTTTATTATTAGCCGAGTCGGTGCTTCATCATTCGACAAAAATTCATATCTGCCGAACATAAGGGAAAGGAACGGCGGCGAATCAATCTTTTTTGCTTGAGCAGATAAACACGCGACACAATCGGGGAGAGGCGAAGAGACAGAAAGGAGTAGGGCCTGGTCTTGGCGTGATGGATAGCAGGAGGAGGAGTGTCAGGACGGTATTATGTAAATTAAGGAGGCATCCGAGCATCGCCTTGATGATTGTGAGAGATGTGAGTGATGTCCGCGCTCCCTAGGCACTTTGCCGCCGCCTTGTTATTTTTCTTCCCTCCAACTACCCCTCGGGTGAATTTCGCCTGACCCCCCGGACCGGGGAGAGAACGAGGAGGGGGTGAGGGGGTTGTTTTCATGAAAGGGGAGGGGGTGGGCGGTGGGTTGGTTGGGTGGGGGGATGAGGAGCATCTCCCGGGAATACACTCCAAAAAATCGGAAAAGACATCTGTTTCATTTACTAAACAAATTATCTGCCAGGATTCCTCACCTAATGGTGGAGCGGAGAAGGGAGCCGAGATGTTCGTGAAGGAGACGGAGAGGACGATGCGAAGCTGCTAATAATGTCTGTGCTCCTGACTCCAAGCTGCCCTTTTCCTCCACCTCCTCCTCGTCTTGAGAACTGACAGGCATTTTCGTGACTCCTTGGTCTGAGGGAGTTCAACACTCAATCTGGAAAAGTGAGACATCTCAGACCTGGGCAGCATCAGCACCACCACCGTAGTCATGTTGGGATGCAGCTACTGGCCAGATTTGTATTTCCTTCAATACGCAAAATAAACTATATATACACAATAAAAATAATAATTTTGAATGGAAAATATATTTTTGAGTGAGAAACAAATATCTTTTCTATCATTTGGCTGTAATGTGTTTTGATCTTTCAAAAATGACGCACTTCACAAACATATTATAGTTCCCTAAAAATATTTTTTAATTATGCTTTTTTTTAAATAACTGTGTGGCAGCATGTTTTACTTAATTTTATTATGAATGATCTTCCTGTGGGGACCCTAAAAATATACAAATTCTGGAGTTTAATATGTATTGATGTTTGACAAAATGAAGTCTTAAAAATAAACAGATAAATATTTTCCCTGTGTTGAGGGTAAGATTAAGATTTTGGTGTTGCCAACAATACTGTAATTAAAGGATTTTTTTTAAATAAAGAAAGCACTGCACATGTCAAATAAAACTTATACCCTTAAATAGTAATAAAAACTCCATTATGATGTGCAACAGTGTTCTGAGTTCTGTTTTCTCCTGCCTTACATAGACACACCTGTGACACAATTATTCATTCAGTTTTATGGACTTGAAAATAGATTTCTCGAGGACAAATGACTGAGAAACTACATTTCTCCTTTTTGGCTCTAAAGTCTTAAAAATGGGACTTAATCTGTGGGTTTTTTTAAATCTGACATTTAATTTTCCCATAGATAACATCACTCAGACTGTTTCATTCCCCAATAAAACATACCTTTCCACATTCTGGAAGATTCCAAGAAATTGAGTTCCACAGTAGAGAATCTTATGCTCCAAAGTGAAGGTAATACAGATATTTGGCATGTTTAATGGTTTGCTGAATGGTTGTTAGTTTTCCACTTTTTTTTCCACAGTTTTTAGTCCTAAGGAGCTTAGCATTTTTATATATGTTCAATCTTGTTATGATTTGAACATGTTTCAAAAAGGTCCTTAAAATTGTTACATTCTGGCTCATTAAATGTATTAGGAGCATTTTACTTTTTAATAGAATTATTGGTGTTTAATGCTAATTAATTTCTTTACTTGATTAAATCTGAGGGGTGTGTGTGTGTATGTGTGTGTGTGTGGAGAGAGAGGGAGATAAAGATTTGGGGCGGGTATAAAAATGCTTTGTGATTACAAAGTAGCATCATAAAAATGAATTCTGTGTATTTATGGATGTAAACATACACACACACACGCTCTAACCAAGGCAAACACACATGCACACACGCTAGCCCATGCATGCAAACCCACACGCACATACACAAAGTCTGTACAATAGAGTGCAATACACATGCTTCAGTCTCTATAAAAGAGAAAAAGAATGAAAAAGAACTTGCCGACTAGTCTGCACATGCCCAATTAAAAGCAGGAAATGTGGCTCTCACATTGGCGAGGCTCTACAGTGAGACTTCCAGCAAACAGGTTTAAAAATGAAAGTGTGTTTCCTTGGTTGGACTCGCTCCCACTGCTAGTGTGATAGCACATGCAGACGCAACAATTACAGCTACATCACACCTACCAGCACACACACACAAACACACACACACACACACTCCTTATACACATATAGGGTGGGCATTTCAAGCATTATAAATTATATATGTATATATATATATATATACATACATATACTATATATATATACATATGTATACATATATGTTGAATTCACAACAAAATTGGTGCATTTTCAGACCAACAGATTTATTATATTGTTCACCATCCCGTAAACATGTAGCTACAGTACCTTGCTAATTTTTTGCGGGTGCATCAACCAGTGCCGACTTCGTGCTGATGTATGCATTTTTCTGCTCGACTGTAGACATGGTTCATTCATTCACTATCTATGATACTTAATCCCAACTGGGGTCGTGGGGAGGCCGGAGCATATCCGGGAATTTCGACCTGGAGCAGGGTTTCTAACACTGGGCAAGCGCCAGCCTTACACATGAGGCACACACACCCACACATTCCAAACTTTACAGGGTCAATTCAGAGTTTGCCAATTAACTATATCCCACATGCCTTTGGACAATGGGAGAAAGATGGGAGGCGCTAACCACTGCATACCGTACCACCCTTGAGATGGATTTTTTAAACTGAATTCCCCGCGCTCAATTTATCAATAGGCAATCAACATAATATTTGATTAATAAAATAATTGATAGCTGCAGCCCAAATCTGAAATGGAGACAGATCAGATTCAGACATGAATATATATATATATAGATATATATATATATATATGTATATATATATACCGGCGAGGCTGTGAACTAGGGAAACAGTTGGCTTGTGTGGCGAGAAATGACCTACCGTTTTGATGTTTGTTGCAATATGCGTTGGGTATGCAACCACAAGGATCATAGGACAAACTTTGAATTTTCCTCTATCCAGTCATGTGCAGAATGTGTTTCTGTCTTATACACTTTGTGTAAATACATTTTTGAAATCTGCTCTTTCATTTTAGAATAGCCATGTATATATACAGTTTTTAATGTATTTAACTTTCAATTTCATGATATTTTAGGTCTGAATAAAACAACTCAGAGTGAATTTAATTGAATTTAATATTTTTTAATTAGCGATGCAACTTTGAAAAAGACCCATGTTGAAACAATGTAATTCAAGGTGTCACTTCATATATATATATATATATATATATATATATATATATATATTAATATAAATATAAATATGTATATATACTGAACAGCTTGTAGTAAGCCTTGTATAAGTATGTGAAAGTACAAGCGCTTTCAAAATGGCATGTCGGTTTGTCCACCGGGCCTCGGTTTGATTATCTGTTGGCGTCGTCCCCAGACAGTGATAATGTGTGTGGAGGAGCAAAGTAGTGGAGGCAGGAGTCCAGTCGCATGCAGATCTCCTATTAACCCTTTCTCCATATGCTCTGCCCTTCGTGTTAACATACTGTGAACCCGAGCACAAGTGACAAAGTCAATCAATCCTGACACTCTTGTAAACACAAAACCACAGAAGGCCTAACAGAAATTGATGACATCAGCTCGAATTTTACACTGTTTGTGCAGCCCACGATTGAAACGAACAAAAGATTTATAGTCCGGCCCGGGCTGCTGTTATCCTTGATTGCCTCTTTTTTTTTCCTGGAAGGCTGTTTTGCATATTCATCCCCCAGCTCATCAGGACCACAGAGAGGCATTAGAGTGACAATCCCATTTCACCTACGGTGTGGAAGCATCTGGGAATTTACATCCCCAAGCCAGGCGTGAGACCGGCCCTATTTTCACGTCCAGCGCCCTTTCTTATTTGTTAATTATAACTTCTAACCATGCTTTATTTGCTTGCCCCTCTTATTTGGGTAATTTGGAGAATCGTTCACACTCGTGTGTCGTAGAACGGATCGCATTATCTGTCACCTGTCATCGTAAACGCTTTGTGGAAAGACGGGAAAGGAGTCCGATTATCCCTGGTTGTGTTGTTTTCTTCTCCGTGACGAACCTTTCCGGCTGGCGTTGGCCCATTTGAAAGATGTTGTGTGACTTTGCATTCAGCTCTTAGTGCATCTATTTATCTCTGCTGTACGAGGCGTGTCTGACTCTCCGTCCTGGCGCGGCCCTCACCCACGGTGTGCTAAAGGTTTTCACAGTACTTATAAATATAAATTTTTATCGAGTATCGCCCGGCAAAAGCTAAATGCTTCTCATCACCGCAGCGTAAAAGAAGGAGAACACGGCGTTACTGTGCCACCAAACTGTTGATTATTACCATTCAAATGTGATGAATAACTTTCATCAGGCGTGGAGAAGAAGAGCTTTTTAGATTGAGTTCACATCTCTGAATATCCATTCCGGTGGTGTGAAATGAGAGAAACAGAGTTCGGCATCCCTCGGGGGTCTGGCGAAGGAACACGCTCTACGCAAAATGTGCACATCAAACGTAGCGCCGCTTGACAAACTGCATACAGTCCATCAAGAAAATTTAGGAAGGCCGCCCTTAAGTGTTGCGGTAATAGATAGTTACAGCTGTGTGTGTGTGAAATTAGCATTTTTATGCCTGCACCAAAACGGTCAGTATTCTGTGACTGTCAGCGCACACCGACAAAAGCCTGAATGATTGTGACCTGTGAGCAGCGAGCCATTATCAGAAGACTTGGGGTGGGGTGGGTGGGGATATAGGCAGGGAAATATGAAATAAATAACGTACTGCTTACTGTGGTGTAAAGGGCAGGCAGCAGGAAAAGACAACAATAAGACATAATGGAGGGAGAGGTGAAAATATTGAAGCCTTTATTCACAGCCTGTGTTCTGAAGGCTAATATGATGACACTGACAAATGAGGATGACATTAGTGTTGTTGTACATGTTATTGTATTATTATTAGTAGTGTGAGTGAGTAGTAATTTTGTTCTCATACTTAATAAAAGTCGCCAAAAGAAAATTGAAGCATTAAAATATTTCTGTAATTACACACATCAACACACACATATACACTCCTGCAAGCTTTAAAGGGGGCTCTGTACTTTTGCATAAATAGTGAATTCACGAGCACTTTTCTACTAATATAGTGGGATCTACTTATAATTTTGTGAAATGAATTGAAGGGCTTGTTTACACGTATCTAGATATTTGAAACACATTTTTCATCGTTTGATAGGATTTCACGTTATGTCCCCACGTTTTCATGTGGGTTTCTGCCCGGGGCATACGGTTTACTCCCACGATCCAAAAGCTTGCAATATAGGTTATGTGGTGACTCGAAATTGGCCCCGTAGGGTGTGATTGTAAATTGGCCCCGTAAGGTGTTAATGAGACTGTGATTGTATGAGTGTGTGCGATCTGCGGTGTGTTGCCACCTGCCCAGTGTTGGGCCCCGCCTTGCACCCGTAGTTCCCGGTATATAGTTCCGGATATAGTTCCCGAAATATGCTCAGGTCGTGGGGGTTGCTGGAGCCCATCCCTGCAACTACAGGCGCCAAGGCAGGGTTGTCTGGGCAGGCGTAACCGCAGATCACACACCTTATGTAATCACTCTCATTAACGCATACGGGGCCAATTCATCTTTCAGTTTACCTATATTGCATGCTTTTGGCTGCCAAAACTGGCCCAGGACACCCTTGAACACGGAAGAAACAAACAAACTCTGAGAAGGCCCCACGGCGGCCGAGATCGAACCCAGGACCTTCTCGCAGCAAAATTGGCAGTGCTAAGCACCGTGCCAGCGTGCTGCCCCTAAATTGCTTACTTATCATCTAATTTTTCTAGTGGGGCTGATTTAAAACTTTTGCTCAGTTAGAATCTCTTCTGTGTCCACGCTTGATCAAGTAGATCAATTTTACTTGTGTTCATCTTAAACTGGCATAAATCAAGCCAGATTGAGTGAGACGGCCAGCATTAGCACAGCAATATGTAACAAATTAATCAGAAAATGATCCATCTTTTGAACCTGAGTATCTATATCCTTTAAAAAGAATTTGACACGGTCAGAGAACTTTGTGAATGAAAGGTCTGTTTCACTGGTGATGCAAAACCATTTTGGATCTTTGTCAATCCTTAAGGTTTTGGCAAATCAAATATTTCTGCACAATGGCAAGGTTTTTAAGCAGCTAGATTTGTAGGGTTTTTGCAGCCAGGAGAATGGTTCCAGATGATTGCAGCCTTCAGTTCAAAGAGTCCTCTCCATCTTTCAGTGGCTCAATTCTTTTACTTTAAAAGCAAGAATCAACCTCGAAAAAGGTTCATTGAAATGTTGGCTGTCACGTTGCGAGCAATGAGACATTTACCTGGAATTGTGACCGTGGCGAAACCACTCTAATCACTTGCGCAAATGCTAATGTGGCCTTACGCTGGATCAGCATAACTGGGATGCTGTTATAAAGAAGAGCGGATGTCACGAGGATGACCTGGCTCCATAACAATTAAGCAAAGGTCTAAATGCTGCTGCAAAACTACATAGAAAATGTTTGGGAGGAATGTGCTTTTATTTTGGTTGTAAATGCTTCATTTTATCAATCAGTTCAATAGGATTTTCACCGTTTCAAGTTTTGCGTTCATGGTTATGTACTGAAAAAATTTTTTCAATAAGTATAATAATAGGACAGTTATCAACATTTGAACTTATCATATCCTTTGTTAGCAAATTAAAAAAGAAAGAAAGGAAAAGCGAAAGAAAGAAATAGGAATGGGCTGACTGGAAAAGACAACAGTTGGCAGAAGCGAGGTTGCCTCGTGCTTTGCTAGGCAGCTCAGTGTTTCACATCAATGGCTTTTGAGGATGAAACTGTTGATTACCTCAAATCAATATTTGTATTGCCTTGGCAACACCAGCGCAGCCGCCAACCGCAGGAAATTTTGGATGTTTTTATTGAATTGTCACTCCGCCTCCGAGGAGCATCAACAAGCGCGTCCGGCCGCGACTCGGCTAGCGCCACTGCTCAGTTCATTAACAAAAGTGAAAAGTGGTTTTATGTGCTTGTGAAGAGGCCATTAGACTGTGGGTTGTGATGCTGGCACGGAAGACTGTACTGTACTGTACTGCACTCTCTCTCGCTCTCTCTCTCTCTCTCTCTCTCTCTCTCTTCTTCCTCTCCATAATGTTTCACTTTTTCTTCATCTCTATCTCTCTCGCCCTCTCTCTCTGCATTACTGTCTCTCTCTCACACACTCCTTTTCTCTTTCTCTCTGACCTCTCATTCCCACTCCCTCTCTCTCTCTCTCTCTCTCTCACTCTCTCTCTCTCTCTCTCTCTCTCTCTCTGTCTCTCCATCTCGCTCTCTATCTCTTTCCCATTTGCAGTGTTTGCTTTTTCTGTCTTTTCTCACCCTCTCTCCATCTCTCTTTCTCTCTCTCACTCTCTGCATCTTTTTTATCTACACCTCCCTCTCTTACACACACACTTTTTATTATTTCTCTTTCTCCCCCTCTCTTCCTCATCCCCATTTCCCTCTCATTCACCTTCTCTTTCTGTCCACTGTCTGTCCTTCTTCCTCCTACTCTCTCTCTGCCTCTCTCTCCCTCTCGCACACTTTTCCGTTTTCTCTGTCATCTTTCTCATTCTCTAGCCTTCTCCATCTCTCTCTCTCTGCATCTCTTTCACCCCCTTCTCCTTCTCCCCTTTCTGCATCTCCTTTTCTCCATCCCTCTCTGTCTCTGTCTCTGTCTCTCTCTCTCTCTCTCTCTCCTTCTCTTCTACTTTCCCTCCATCTCTTCATTCCATCTCTCTCTCTCCCTCTTTCCCTGCATGTCTTTCACTCCCTCCCTCTCTCTGTACCTTTTTCTCTTCCCCTTCTCCTTCACTCTCCATCCCTGTCTTTCTCTCTCTCCCTTGCTCTCTCTTCCTCTCTTTAAATCCTTCCCTCTCTCTTTTTCTGCATCTCTTTCTCTCCCTCCCTCTATCTCCCCTTTACATCTCTCTCTCTGCACCTTTCTCTTACTCTTCTCCCTCTCTCTGCCAACCTCCTTCTCTTCTCGTTCTCTTTCCCTCCTTCCCTGCCTCCCACCTCTTTCTCCACTCCATCTCTCTCCCTCCCTCTCACTGCATCTCTTGCTCTCCCTTTCTCATTCTCTGTATCACCTTTTCTCCTGCTTCTCTCTCTCTCTCTCTCTCTCTCTCTCTCACTCTCTTTTCCTCTCTCTCTTCTCCCTTGTGACCACCAGTCACCACCACCCCCTTCCCCTCCAGCCCCCAGCCCCCATCACAGCATCTGCATCCTGTGTAATTTGTCATTGGCTCGTCTCCGCATTGCCATTGGCTGTTGCCGAGCAACCTGTCCGTCTCACAGACTATTTCCCATGATAAATTAGCTGGGCTGTTACTATGCCAACCGAATTTGTTACTTAATTAAACTGATTCAGATCAGAATTGGCTGGAGGGGAGAAGGAGTGAGACTCTTTTGTAGAGGGAGCCCAGAGTCTCTGACACAGACCAGGAGGAGGAGGAGGAGGAAGAGGAAGACATGAAGCCCGGAGCCTGGAGCCTTGAGCTGGACTGCATGCCAGAGCGTGATGTCATGAGTGTGGAAGTACGCAATCAGGGTTATGTTAATGACGCTAATGTGGCCAACAATGAATGGAAACTAATCCACTGGTCCACCAGTGCTTTGCTTATTAGCATAAGGGGTAAAGCTAATGTGGGTGGAGTGTCCCTTTAAGACTCACTGGTACACCAGAATCAGAATTAGAATCAGAATGAAGCTTACTGCCAAGTACCTCCTCTATGCAAGGAATTTGCTTTGGTGAAGGTGCTAAGACGTTAAAAGTTAAACGGCTTACAGAAGACACATACACACACAAAATGCAAAATAAATAGATAGAGAAATGTGGCCTTAAAATGTTAAAATAGGCACCTTTAAAAAGAATGCCCTGCTGAATCATCAGAAATGATTACCTTCTCCAAAACAGTTATTTGTTAAAATATGGCAACCCTTTTTACATGCGTTGTGACCATCCTTAAATTGTCTATTTGCTTTTTGAGTTGTGCCATTCACATTTAAACCATCCTTTTTTATTTATTTATTTTTTAAAATAGTTATTTTAAACATTATTACTTTATTTTAATTTATTTATTGTTTCTTTCTTATGCTGAGTAAAAGAAAAATCAATAAAAATATAATTACCAACAGAAATGATTACATTTCCACTATGAAAACAGTCTAGATGAGTGGTGTAGCTATATCAGAACAGCTTACTGCTATTAATCATGCTTGAAAAGCTACTGTTTAAACGAGCCAGAGACTTTGCCTTAACGGTTAGGGCATTCACCCTGTGATCGGAAGGTCAATGGTTCAAATCCCAGGACTGGTAAAGGTACCACTAAGGTACTCATGAGCAAGGTACCATCTCCTTGTCAGCTGTTCCTACATAGATGGCTTAAATGCAGAGTTCACATTTTGTTGTTTGCATTGCTATGGTGTGTTTACAGCGAAAATAATAATTACTCACTTTCACTTTATCATTTCGATGGTGAGGCTATTTTTAATGTTAACCCTAATATGGCTAATAATACATAAAAATCATATAGTGCTTTGGTTATGGAAATATCAATGCAGTGCATTATATCAAATCTGATGTATCAAATCTTGCACTCAAACCTTCAGAAAAAACGTCCAACTTCACGTTTTCAACCATATTTGTGTCATAAACATTATTCAAGTGGTGTTTTTAATGTTCTAAAGAAAAACAAATGTGGGTCATAGTTAAAGTTGAAGGAAGCTGTCTGGGAAAAAGGAGTTTCTAGAGTTCTCCTTCAGGAACTACATGTTCAAATAACACTGACAATAAACTCTCAATAAAAAATCTGAGAGGGACTTTCATCAATCAAACACCCCGTCTCACACACCTAAATGAATGAAAAATGAAATAAAAAAAAATACAATAAAAGCATCTTGAGAACGAGCTACAGCACTGTGCCGCTGATTCTCAGCAATGTGAGATCGCTCCTGCATGAGTACAACTGCTGACCAGTGCGAGGGAAATAAACAAATAAATAAATAAATAAAAGCTGTTTGAGTGTGAAGGGCCAGAGGCAGAAACGGGAGCATGTAATCCCTTTAATTTGGGACATCACACCTTCAGTGCTTTCCAGGAATGGAAGAGAAACTCTGGTCCAGTGCTACCTTTACTGGCAGGTCCCATTTCCATAACATTCTGACAAAACCGTTTTGTCCCGTCTGATTGGATCTATTTGCATCGGACACCTCTTCTGCATATAGATTGATGGGTTTAATCAGCGAATCAGGGAAGGCGCTCAAACATCAATCACTGTCACCACTGTCTTTCTTTCTTTCTCCGTCCGCCTCTTGATTTTCTGCTCTGATTCAAGCGAAACGGCGGGCAAATGTAACAAAGAACTAAAGAGAAACAGTTTGAGAAGAGACCAATAACTTATCAGCCGTTCAAGCAGGGAAACTCTCCCTCTCTCTCCCTCTCCCTCTCTCTCTCTCTGTGATGACCCAATGGTTTACGTCTCTCTGGTTTCTCGTCAGGGGTAGTTTCACTCAGAAAAGACAGGAAAAGAGTAAGAAAGTAGTGAAGTGTCGGCCCCCCACCGGTGCACTCATTTCTGAAGCCCATCCCAGATGAAAACAAACTAAAGACATTCAGAAGAGGCCTAAATGCAGATGATCTCATCTATGAAAAAGCATTTGAGCTCTGCTTCTTCTGCAGGAGAGAGAATGCTGACCTTGAAGACAACAACCAATCTAAAACTTCTAATTATCAAGAACACAGGCCAGCCAGAATATATTTGTCTCACAAGGTTAAAAAAATGTGGCTATGAACAGTTTGTATTGTGATTTTTTGTGCATTTAGACATTTTGAATGACAGTCTTCACTTTGTAGATCAGTCAGATCAGGTCTCCAACAGAATTGCAATAAGCAAAATGAATTGTGAAATCAGACTATACAAACAAACAATACCTCTCAAAGTAACAATGGGAAGTAACAAAGCACAAATACTTTTTTGAATTTTTGAGTATCTGTACTTTATTTGACTATTTATTTTTGTGCCAACTTTTAATATTTTATTCTAGCATGAATGTGTGTACACTCTACTCCTTACATTTTCAAATCAGGCTCGTTACTCTTGTTTGGTTTCATTTAAATGAGGTTTATTAGGCCATTTTGCCATGCATTTTACCTATTCCGTATCAATGATGCGCACCATCCAGACAACTTAACTGATTGGTTGAGGCTTAAAAACATAGTAAACACACACAGAAAAGACAATCCCATTGGGGTATTTGTCTTTGCACATGAAGCACAACACAATAGACATGATAAAGCGAGCAACACGGTGGGAAATGATATTGGGATTGCGGTGGCAAAAGAAGTTTAACTCGACCAAATTCAGTTCAGTTTATTTATACAGCGCTTGTCACAGCACTATAATATTTGTTGTATGATGTGTTTAGGATAGAGGCAGTCATCATGTATAATGATGGTAATGACCAGTGGAGCTATATGTATTCATGTGCCTTTATTTTTCTCTGCTTACGCTCTACATAACACTTGGACATGGAGTCCAGTCAGTTTTGACTAAAATGGTGCTTTTCTGCTTCGCAAGGGTACTTTATACTTTTATACTTTAAGTATGTTTTAGAGCCTGTACTTTTCACTTTAACTTGAGTACAGAAGTCGAATCAATACTTCAACTTTTACAAGAGTGTTTTTAAAAAACATGTATCTATACTTCTACTTGAGTATACTTTTGACACCTCTCATGTAGATTACTTCTTAAAACCCACTTTTCCCAAAGATATTCCTCCAAATTTCCCTCATTTGAGATTTCTTCCTAGGTTAAAAGGAGAACAGGGAAGAACACTCTTACAAAAACTTTATTGCATGCCTGTTTGTGCAAAAAAACTGGGTTCTTCAACTCTATAGTTGTATAATGCTAAAACTGGTTTATTGTTCAACATTTGCGCTAACTCGTACATATTGAGATGACAATGAGCAGAACAAGCAATGCAACACACTACAACCCCAAAAGCAAACTACTCAATTATACTGTTTAATTTCCTTAACAACACAAGCTCTCGCTTGCAGTCTATTTGTTTAAACAAATCATTTTTGAGATGTTATTTTAATAATAAACAATTTATCATATACATATCGGCGTGTATTTACATTGTTTTAGTTAGGAAAGCAGTATTTAAGTCAGGTATTTCCTTAAGCAGAACAGAATAATCTCAGTCATGTATTCAGACATTTTTTAAAGCATTATTTTCTGTTTTCTGTAATAAAAAAAAAGACTTAGGGACTGTATCAGATTTGTGTCGTATCAGCAGATATCCAAATTTACAATATCGGCATTTAAAAAATGGTATCGTGCCATGTCTACCAAGCATGTGCTGTGTTGTGTTCCTGATGACAAGCAATGATTCACTTTAAAAATGTCAACTTAAGAACACATTTAAGAAAAAAATGTAAGTAAATATTGGTGAATGAGGTCCATTGTCTTTAAGCTCTACCTGCACCTTCCAGACCAACATCACTGCAGGTTAAATCCAAAACCAAAACTCGACTCCCTGCGAGCTCGCTGCGTGGTGGTTCACCGTGTCCACTCTCAGCGTGAGCAAATTAATCACCTATTTCTCTAATTGGTGACAATCACTCGCCGCCTCTCCATCTTAAAGAAAGGGACATCCCCCTTCCATTTCTCTCTCTCTCTTTTCCACACAACTTTTCACCTCTCCCTCCCTGTCATCCTTTTGCTGACCCCTCATTTTTTATCCCTCCCCTGTGTTTGAGACGCGAGTGAGGAGAGGAGCCATTAGAGCATCTTGCTTGGGTGTTTTTCTTCTTTTCTCTCCTTCCCTCATTGTTAAGGATATGCAGGCTGGAGCTGTGATGTGGTCTGTGCTTGTTATATGTAGCATGTCAGGGTGGAGATGGGGCTGGAGCAGCCGTTGCATCCTGGGAGATCTGTCTGCGAGAGAGATGACCTGCATTACTCCAGGTGTGACCCTCTACGCACACACACAGCTCCTCTCGCACAGCCATTTGCATCCCCGTAGAGGTCACACACACACCCACACACACATACAAGAAGGCGTCTGCTGGGGACGAATAGAAGACAAGCAGACAGATCACTTTCACAAACATAATCGTGTTTGATATGGTTGAGTGAGTGAGACAGATGCTGGCTAGATGCAAAAACGGGGGAGGACCTGTGTTTTATGCAAGGCCCACTTGATAGACTTTCAATCTTAAAGGCGAAGGGGGATGGAATGGAGATTTCTGGGTGTATGCAAATCAAACATGAACCTGCACGAGACCCTGGAAACCTGACCGCCGGTACCTAACGTCCCAGCTGCCGAAAACAATCACATCGCCACATTGCATATAAGCAAGCAAGAGGAAGCCTCAAAATATAACTCTTTAAAGGAGAATTTCCGTCAATTTCAACGTCACGGAGTGCTGTCAGCAGCGGCAAAAACAGCAAAAATGTCTGGTCCACACTAGTCGAAGCATGATGTTTGAACTGCAAATCGTAACTAGATGAGTCATGCAATTTTGACATTTAGTTGTTCGGTGTGCTAATAGTAGCAACAAAAATGACCAAAAATTGGTGATGCCTACACCGACTTATGCTCTCTCTAGTGTTCACCCTGGTGACTATAACGCTAACCAAGGGGATGTTTTAAACATGCTTTTAGCCTCTTAACATGCTCAAAATGTCATTACCAGTGCTAGGCAACATGAACCGGTTCCTTACGAGACAACACAGTGCATATGTACATAGATGCAGCAGTCGTGAAAGAACAGTGTTCATTCAGACAGTCACATACCTTTGTCTACTCTCGTTGCCCGGTAAAGTCCACACCAGTCGACTGTTGAGCTCGTGCTCTCCCATATCCCATGTATTTTTTCTCTCCAGAAAATGATGATCAAGCATTGCCGTGCATATGTCCATAGTAATGACTATGCAACAACTGTGAGCAAAATGGCTGCCACTGTTCCCGAGGAGTGTTTGTTGTGCCAAATCTCAACTGTAAAGTGCTTTGGATTTGTGAAAAGCGCTATATAAATGTAAGGAATAGTAGAAAATATAACTGCCCCTCAACGTTCAATTTTCTTACAACACAATGACAGTGGCTGCCAAATATTTTTGTACTACAATAGACATATAATATTCACAGAAAAGCTTATTCATTCATTATCCAAACAGGATAATCCCTATCGGGGTCACGGGGACCGGAGCCTATCCCTGGAACTACATGTGCAAGGCGGGGACCAACCCTGGCCAGGAGCCAGCACACCGCAGGGCAATTCACAGAAAAGTAAATATGTAAATTTTGAATACTTTATTTCTTCTGTCGGCTGTGATTAACACATCCCAACTGTACACATCTACCTCATATCCTGTGATACTGGTTTACAACACTGAAAAATGTCATCACAATGTAAAATCTTTCTTCACACATCCTTATTATTGATTTCAGTCACATTTACACACCTGTACAAAACCCCTAGCCACCACTTATTTATTTTATATTTTGTTAGGGGAAATGTCTTGATATTTTGCTATATTTAAAACCCTAAGAGAGTCTGTCTCTTTGGAATCAAAATATGAATAAAAAATAAGTGGTGGCTGAAGACTTTTGCACAGTCCTGTGAACTTAAGCTGAACCAAGTCAGCTGCAGATAAACACGTCTGCTTTTAGCCATTAAATGTTACACCACCCTAGGCCTGGGTGAGCCTCTTGAAGCTTCACAACGGAAAAGATCATTTTCATGACATGCTTTTTTTGCATTTTTAACTACGTCTAAATCTTATATTGAGAAGACATAAAACAAGCCGGAGCGGCGATCGCACAGCCGCCTCGGTGTTGAACACGGCACGGAGCCAACCCGTTTTAATGGCCGCGGTGAGGTGAGAACATCCTGCGGATGGAGATGAGAAGCGAGACGTATAAATGATACACGTGGTTAAATGGATGTGGCCCTCTCCTTCCATATCCACGGGCCAAAATCTGAATAATGGAGCAGGAGCACTTGCCTTTTTTACGAGGAATCTGAGCATGAAACATTGATGACGGATCTGCCTCCACACACACCTTCAGCTACAATGAAACTGCAAAAAGTGATGTGCAGTTACACACGTCACATGCTCGCTGCCAATTAGAGCATGAGCGGAAAGCTTTGTAAATATTTCAATTTAAAAATCACACACTATCACCTCCACTGTCCCAGATCGTCCTGCAGATCCCTCACGGCCCAGACGAACCCCAAGGACCAGTCTGCAGTAAACTCACAACTTTAGCCAAACTGTTTAAGTTGATTGTGGTGTCTGGAAGCTCAAAGTATGAATTATTTGGTGTTTGAGACCTTACATAGAAACTACTTTAGAAAATAATTCTAAAGGAAATAAATTGAAGGGGTGAATGAATGTTTGATTTATATAGAGCTTTTCTAGGCCTCAATCACCAATATTTTATGTGTTTTCTTAAATTTGTTTAAGGAAATTTAAAATGTTTAAATAACAAATATTATACAACGTTTTGCGCAAACAGGTATGTAATAAAATGTGTAGATTCGGTTCTTACCTAAGAAATAATCTCAATTTAGAAAACACTGGTGAATCTCAGAATCTTTGTGAAAACTGTGTAGGTGGGTTTGAATCCCAGGAACCACTGTTGGGGTTCTGAGCAAGATCCTGTAATTAGGAAATGGAAGGACGGATGGATAAGTGTGTGCAAAATGCTGTAAATGTAAATAATTCTTTCATTCATTCATTATCGAAACCACTTAATCCCAGCTGGGATCGCGAAGGGACTGAAGCCTGTCCCCTGAACTTTTCACCTTTTCACTTTAGCCGATCAATCTATATTGCATGCCTTTGAACTGTGGGAGGAAACTGGAGCACCTGGAGATCCCAAGACCTCAAGGCCAACCCGTAAATGAAAATCTTAATGTAAATTCAGTTTAGAAGCAGTGATTTGTCTGTGATTTACATCAGGCTTCATGTACACCACAAGATGGCCTAAATCTATTCTTAATTTCTATGTTTCTTTCTAATATTTTCACAGTCTTAGCAACAATTGGTGAACACACCACTCATCGCACAGTTCACCACAAACAAATTTGACCCCCGTGCTTGGGAATGTTACCTTGCTCATCAGTACCTCACTGGTACTTTTACCAGTCTGGGATTTGAACCGGCGACCTTCCAATCACTCTAACACCCTAACCATTATACCATTAAAATTAGTACTTCTACAACTATGTATGTGACGTAGTATGGGGCAGTTGGTAGGATAACGGCCCCGTAATCAGAAGGTCCCTGGTTCAAGTTCTAGACAAGTAGAGGTACCACTGAGGTACTCAAGGTACCATCCCTAGGCACTGATCCACAGGCTCTGCCAAAAAAAGCTGCCTACCGCTCCTTCACGGATGGTTCAAATCCAGAAGTCACATTTGGTTGTGATGCACTGTGTGCTGTGTTGTGGTGTGTTCACAATGACAAATAATCACTCATTTAAAATATCAATCTAGCCAGATGCAAACTTAATTGTGTGTCTAAAAATGCTATTTAAACATAGTCTTCACTGTAATGGCTGAGAAATCTTGTCAACAGTGCACTTCTGGCCTGTATGATGCCCTGGCAGAAGTCCTGGTTTGAGTTACCCAACACTCCAGTTGGGCAAGAAGATTTTGATTTTGTTTTTGTGCATTTTTTTTGGTAATCTTGATTTGTAACTATGATCATGCAAGGGTGAGATTAATATCCACAAGCTTATTTTGCAAAAACAGATCTGATGCTCAAATAAAGGGTTGATTTTACAGATTTAAGAAAACAAACCATTCACTAATGGCCTTGAAACTTAAACTGCATGTGCACAGCCTGCTTAACACAACCACACGACACGTTCACACCAACCCCAATAATACACAGGAACTGAGACAAGCTGATTTTGCAATTTTTCATGTTAACGCTTTCTTCAGTTATATCTGACACATTCAAACCACAGTGAATTCTCATCTGAGTTGAGAACATACATTTGAATTTAAATATACTGTCCACTCACTAGGACACCATGCAAGAAGGGATGAATTTAATTTCTTTGCTCTTATTCTATAATTTTATTGTGACTCTCTCTCTCTCTGAATTTGGCATGCACTGGCATGATCTCGCTCTCTTTCCTGCCTGTTGTGGCAAACTCAAAACCGTCACTGTTACTTTACCCTCACTTATGGTAGGTATTCTTACATAACTGTTCGTTTTCCACCTCATCTTATCTCTCCGTGTGGTTGAGGCCCTCACAGGCTTCACCCTCCCCAAACTCCAGCCATATCGCTAATGCTGGTGTATAACGTCCCCTTGGTGGTTTGAGCAGGTGTGTGGTTTTCTTTTGAAGTGAACGCGTCTTGATGGTTGCAGGGGTTAAATGGATTTGATGATGGTAGCAAAAAGACAAGAAATAGCAACTCGGTTAGATAATGAAGAGCTAATGCGGCTGGAAAAATAAAAAACGAGGGTCGTTCAAACAGCCCCAGACCACCACGAGAGTGTGCGCTGATGCATCAGATTGCGCAGCTTTCGGAAAATGTATTGTGGGGGTTAATTCAGTAAACTTAGTAAAAATAGTTCAGCTCTGTTTCTCTGAAAATGTGCAACAGTCTTTTTGTCCTCTTTTGAGTTATAACTCCAGGTTTAATTGTTTCTCATTGAAGTCTGTTTAAAGCTACAAAAAAACAAATTTTTGTGATCCCTGCTTTTAAAAGCCTTCATAGAGGCGACACACAGATGAGAAAAATCACTTAATAGTTGCATACTTCACAAAGACATTTTTACAGTTACCATGAGCAGAGTGAAGCCACCAACTTGATGGTGACACAACACTGTGTCCTTGTTGTCAACATGAAAAAGCCTATAACAGATGACAGCGTACCACAGAGATGTTTGGAGCAACAGTTGGGATTAAATGGGATTTAAATGTCATTGTAGGCCAACGTCTCTGTTCCTTCCAACTGGAATCAGCCTCCATTAACAAGGCATTTATTAATGGACTAGTTTGGTATGGTGTGGTAGAAGCAGCCAATTGTGTGATTGTCTAAAAAAGAGAAGGCCAGCTATAATGATTGGAAAAATACTAACAGCAACATCTTCTAGTCTTAGAAGTACGTGAGATACTCACCTCAGAACCAATATGTCATGGGTTCGAATCCTGCCTCAGCAAGACCTTTAGGCCACATTTACACATAGCCAGGTATTTACAGAAATGGCTATCCCCCGCCCCCCCCCTTTTTCAAAAATATCCTTGTTTACACCAAATAATTTTCCAAAAAGTATTCATTTACACAAATCCACATATTATATTATGAGCATGCCAAACCTATAGGCGGCAGTGTAACCAGAAGCATAAAGCCATGTTAGCCAATCAGAATCCTGAAAAAAAAAAAACAACATATGACACGACTTCCTGTTCTGATAACGATCGGCCAAACCAACTGCATACAAATGATGTGCAGCTGACGCTAATGCATTTTCTGTCACATACTCTGACTTTTGGAAACTTATAAGGTATTAAAGGCACGTGGGCAATAGAACTAAACACGTTATCGTTTTAAGAAAACTGTTTGCACGGAGCCACAGAATCCAGCATTTTGAAAAAGCCTCACTTTGGAGGGCTTTAAAAAAATATCCATTTGAGGTGGCTAAAATGAAAGGCCCAAATGTATAAATTATAATAAATAAATGTGTTTCTAAAAATATCTGCATATGTGTAAACAAGCCCTTAAACCCCAAGTTGCTCCAGGGAGACTTGAAATTAGGAAAATTGAAGTTGCTCTTGAGCATTAAATGACGTGAACGTATATTATTTTGCCATACAATACTGCATACAGTATTTTCTGTGTGAAAAATTGAATTTGAATTTGGACATTAATTGACATTTTGTTAAATGTTAGGTTTGCCATGTATCATTAAACTAATCATCATTTGTGATAAATATCATTCCACAGGGTGCTGTAGCTACATGTTTAAGGTGTGATGGGCAACACCATAATCACTTTGTTGCGAATTTAATCCTGAATGCAACAGCAAAAGAATTTGGTCAACATTTGGCAAAGTTACTTGCAAAAGTTTGACTAGATCACATAAGACAATTAGATTTTAAATCAGTATCACCAGACTTTTTTTCACTTACTATTAAAAAGCAATTATTTATTTATAATGATGACAGTGAATGAATGGAACAAGCATGCCTAAATCAGGTTTGAACAAAAGTAGATCAACACACGGTTACCACCTACAATCTGCCCCTTGCCCTCCGCAGCCCTGTGCCCTCACTATACTAAGTTCAATAAAAAGAGGTTGGCATTAGTGATTTCCTGTTTGTGCCAGCGAGGTTGGCAGGATGTGGTGTCGAGTGGAACGTTGCGGTCCTCGTTCACACTGGAAACCTGTCCAGCGTTGGTCTTTACCGGATGCAATAACTTCGAACTTCACCTCAGCTCAGCGCTGTGGGTTTTGTGGTCAGATTATCCAATTCAGACCTCCATTCTGCAAACCTTCCTCAGCAAACACAAACTCATGAGTTAGAAGCCGTCCGCCGCTCAAAACATACAAACTTTGGCCTAGCAGTCAGACAAAGCTTTCTTTCGCGCTCGCTGCCACGCTCATTACCTTTTTCACAAACTAATTAAAACATGTTTTTGTTTTACAACATTTGTTCCTTTATGTAGTATCGAAAAGTCATTTTGCCCGGAGGCAGAGAAGGCAGCATGAAAGGAAGCAGGCGAAGGTCATCGCCACGCAGATGCGCCGAGCCGTTGCACATGCCAATGAATTCCTGATGAGATTTTTTTTTCTTTTTTGTAGTTGTGCGTTACGGGGCTATGGATTGCGAGTGTATATTTAGACGGTGCTAATTCGTCTTCATCTGACTGTAATGTTATTAAAGTTCAGAGCAGGTGTGAGGAAGGCGAGCGAGCGCTTGTGCAGCTGCTTGCGACCCCACACCGCTTATCAGCCGCAGCCGTCGCTAGCGCTAGTGGGGCTGAGTTAGCGCTGACAGCGCCGGCCTATGCTGCCTTGGCCCGCTTTATATTAAAGGTACTCAATTAGCCTCTGATATAACTGTCATCATGAGCTGCTCTGAAATGAATTCATCATCCTGCTAGAGCTGACATTTTTACACTTTATGAACTTCATTACATCACAAATGACCTGTATAACCAGCCTGTAAGCCTACTAATACTACTAATACTAATTAATAATAACTGCTCAAACACTGTTACTCGGAAAATTGCCAGTAACTTAGAATAAATTGTTCCATTTACAAATTTCTTTCACTGTTGCATTCAGAATTATGCAATGTGATTACCTTGATCAGCACCTCTTAAACATGTAGATACCATACCTTGTAAAACTCAAAAAACTGTCTAGAACAAAGTGTCACTGATGACGCAATTGAAGAGTGAGTTTTGAGGCTTAAAAAGATTTTCTCTATTTTCTATATTTTATGTATATGTGTGCTTACTCTTACTCCTTAGTTTTTAGTTTATTGTAACTTCTACTTTTTTATTTGCACATTCTTAGGATCGTTCATTGTACATTTTACTACATATTGTACTTGTATAATTATGGATGTGACAAATAGTGTTGTAGTACCCCGGTCTCAAGGCCAGTTTTTGAAAGTCTCAGTCTTGTCTCAGACTCAGTCAAAGAGGACTCCAAATTTTATTCAGAGACCAGCCCAGACCACAACTCTGAGAATATTACTGTTAATAGTATTTGAGACCGACGGAGGCATTTGCTTTGTTTATTATTTAGTCTTTTAATAACTCAGAATCCCTTTAGCTTACAGAATTCACACATATACCGTCAGAATCACAAGACTTTAAACTTAGTAATGCTGAGTAACTGAGTAATTTCATGCACAAAAACTGAATTGTGTAAAAAACATTAATTACATTATTCTATATGTAAACAGGCGTTAGCGCTCACAACTGTCCTATGAAACGCCATCATGCGCAAAAACATAATTCCCTTAAAGAAAGGCCAACGCAGCTCATTTTATAGGTCAATATGCTTCCAAATCAGCTCAAAATTACTCAAAACTTTAGTATATCTTTATTTTCAATTGATCAGACTTTTATTCCATTTTGTAATGTTAGAGCGTAATCAATAGGGAAAACGAAATATGGAAAATGCATTGTTTGTTATCAAATAAATGTACTTTTTTCAAATCATTTCACAAGGTATTCCAGCTACCCGGGTGCTGCCAAAAAGGTGCCCACTGCTCCTTAATGGAAGGGTCAAATGTAGAGGTCACATTTGGTTGTGGTGCACTGTGTGCTGTGCAGTGTTCACAATGACAAATAATCATTCACTCACTCACTCACTCACTCACTGCATTGCTATTATGTGTCATGAACTCGAATAACATGCTTAGTGGTTTTGCGGTACTGCCCTGCCCTGGGCTTTCTCGACCACTGTGCTCCTCTACACTGCATGTACATTTCAATTAACAGAGAATCGTAGCATCGTGTGAGCACAGAGATGAAGGGGAGGAAGAAGAGGAGCCGAACGTGTTCGCGGAGAGGGCGGGTCACGGCCAAGCCTTTCCCATGGCTCATTCCATGATCAAGAAAGAGCAGGGACACTCTCCAATAAAAAAGTTCAGATACAAAAGACAAACTGTCTTTCACACGCCCCCCGAGACCACAGAACATCATGTCTTGAATATTTCAGAGCCGTATCAATGTCAGGGAGCGTTTCTCACTGGCTCCCCACTGCTTAGTGTTAATGAATATTAAGAGGAACATTTTCCTGTGGGTGAAAAGGTCCTTTTATTTATTCTCTTTATTGTTTGAAAGCTGTTCCCGATACCATATTTCACCAATCCAATCATTTCCCTTGTTCACTGTAGACCTGCAGGCTTTTAGTTTAGTCCAAATTCATCCATTTTCTAATGTCCAGGAGAGATGTGTTGTCCTATAAGGATGTGTTTGGCTTAATTTGGGCACAGAAAGAAAACATTGGGAACATCTTGTTATGACATTTAGTTTATGTTCACTTTTTTGACATGTTTCACTTAATTTGGGCGTAGAAAGAAAACATTGGGAACATCTTGTTATGACATTTAGTTTATGTTCACTTTTTGATTTGATAAAGAGAGACATAATGTATTTATGCTAATCAAAGACAATTAAAAAGCCATATATTTTTTAGTTCCTAATAAAAACTAATTAAGGCATGTTAGACAGCCTGTTTTCCATTTTCCCCACATTTTTACTTACGTTTTATATTAGCATTTAATATCCAGCTCTCAGAAATCATTAGTGTTAAGTAATCTTATATATAATAATACATGGATGTCACATTAAGAAGTTTTAGAGTGGCTGTTTCAACTGTATCTAATTATTTTATCTAATTATATTTTTTTGTGCCATAGTTAGCCGCGTGTAATGTAATGTGATTATCCCTTTGTGTTGGCCGGGCGATGGATTCGGGCTCTTTTGATCTAAACCTGGATGACTACTTAAGGAGAAAGTGAAACCGCACTGTTTGAAATGTTATAATAATTGCCAAGCCTTAGGAGCTTATGGAATTTAATTTCTTGACACAAATATCGGGCGAAAGAAAAGGAAATTAAAGTTATCATTACTGTCAGGGCATTATCGCTGCCTCACTTAACCTGCCATTCAGTTATATGAATTATTTATATTCACACTCTTTTATTTGGAGACGGGAGGGGCGGAATCTTCTGATATTATTCTGGCTGATAACTGAATTATGGGGTACCTGTTTAAAACGTTAAAGTCTGTATTATCAGCATACTTTGAAGATTGTTCTCCTTTATATTTGCTATTGCTTTTGTGGGGAAATGCAGGGGGAACAAATGTGGGGGAAAAGTGATTTTTTAGATTTTGTCTTAATCTTTAGATGAAAATGCTTAATAGTTTTTGATACATTTTAGTCATTTCCATCCCTCATAGTTTTATGTTTGGGGCAGTTGGTAGTGTAAAAGTTAGGGTGTTTGCCCCTTGATTGGAAGATCACCAGTTTGAATCCCAGGACCAGTAAAGGTACCACTGTGGCACTCATGAGCATGGAACCATTCCTAAGCACTGCTCCCCGGTGGCTGCCCACTGCTTCTTCACGGACGGGTCAAATGCAGAGGTCACATTTTGTTGTGGTGTACTGTGTGCTGTGCTGTGTTCGTAATGACAAATAATCTTTCGTTTTCACTTTTAGTCTAGTTTAACAGACAAAAAATGAGTTACATTTTAGACTTAATTGCATTAAATGACTGTTGAAAGGCTGTAAATGATGCTTATAAAGAGATTTGGGGCACCTTGTAGCCTAAAGATAAAGGTCTCACTGAGGTACTCATGAGGAAGGTACCGTCCACAAGCACTGCACCTGCCATTGTTAGCTGCCCACTGCTAGATCATGGATGGGTCAAATGCAGAGGTCACGTTTTGTTCTGGTGCGTTCACAATGACAAAAAAAATTATCGCTCACTAAATAAACAAACTTACAAACAGTTTACCACTTAACCAGCCAAAGCCTGGCTAAGACAACATTATGTATGTGTGAGGAACTAAACTTTATCGGCTCATGAGCAAATTTGCCATTTAAGTGAAAGAGAACGTGAGTGATTATTTGACACTTTGAACCCATCCATGAAGGAGCAGTAGGCAGCTGATATGGGCAGCGCCCGAGGAGAAGTGCTTGGGGACAGTACCTTGCTCATGAGTTTTTCAGTGGTATCTTCACCGGTCTGGGATTCGAACCAGCGACCTTCCAATCATGGGCCTTAACCAGTTGCTCCTTGTTGGCAGCAGACGGCCGAGTGACACTGACTAGCAAATTTGATCTGCTTCTAGCAGGACTTATTTGACTTTGCAGTTAAATTTTGTCACGGCTTTGAAATCATTAAATATTTATTTCTAGTACATTAATGTCTTGTCTTAGGATAAAAAAATGTTGATGAACATATTTTTTTTCGCTAACTACATTAACATTGATTTGTGCTCATAAAGTGAGGAGGATCTGTATGATTAAAGTTCGCTCAAAAGCTTTAAAATCTGTTCATGACTGGCACAAGCACACTCAAATGAACTGATAAAAGCAGACTGTGTGCCGGATGACTGTCGAGGTGCTTGGGAATTGTTGGTCTTCATTTTTTCTGACAGAACTTCTTCTTGGCATTGCTGCGTTTCGGTTAAGCGACGTGTAATTGCAGCGTTTGAGTGTCATCCGACATCTGGAGTTTTCCGGCGCCGGTGTGGATGAGTGGACCGTCTGTGTTCCGCCGTGCCATCTTCAGACATATGAAACACACAGTATGGTGTCCAAGAACCTTCAACAACATATTGCCCACATCGTCTCAGATTGCCACTCGTCAGAAGAGTTTTAATTTTACGTGAGTGTTTATGTCATTCCCAATGGCTGACAATAACTCCTACCCTCAACCGCAGGCGCTCTTAAAAGCCGTGATTCAAATCCCCAGGTCAAGTTTTTGAGTTTTATTCGGTAAGAACAAATTGAAATAACATCTGACGCACAAGCTAATACGGCCCTGGCGAGTACAGTCCTCCATTAGAATAAAATAAAAAGAAAATACAAAAAAATCAATTAGGTTTGCAGTGGCCAGATTAGATCATTATTTCATAGGCAATAACTTGAATGATAGCACAATAACGAGCAATTTATTTAGAATTAGGCCAGCGCCAGTTCACCGGCAGAAGATGGATGTGTTGAGATAGACAGATCTAATTAGCCCCGTGTTCATTCTCACCGTCGTTTCTCGCCGGCTTGCTCAGCCGTTCTGTGCGCTGCGACTTAATGCCGCTAATCCGTGTCCACTCCTTAATGACTGCAAATCGCTGAGATCTGGTGCCGACGGAACACCGAGACGATTAATCCCCCGCTCGCTCGCCAGAAGACGAATAACCTTGGCGTAGTCCGCTGGTATGTATGCTTTCATAAGAACACTGGGGGAAATTGATTTTGTTACAACGCAGTGTAATAGTTTTGGTTGAACTTTGGTGGATTTTTTTCCCACATTAGGCCAGCTTTAGTGATGCTTTTTTCTGATTTTGGCCTACAATCTTGATATGTAGATGTGATTGCTGTTTAACATAACTGTCAGTGAACTGAGTGAATAATATGCAGTTAAATCAAAATTACATTTCAGTGTTTTCTGAAGTTTTTATTTATGCAGCAAGGTCCCACTCAAAAGTTTGCTGACTTCCCAGCAGTACAAAGCACAGCAAAAAAAGCTAATTCCTTGTATATGAAAACATAATTGGCAATAAACCCCATTCTGATTCTGATCTGAGCCTCTCTGACCTTAGTGTTCACACACTACTAATTCATCCGCCACTTTTCTGGGAAATAGATGATTATATTATCGCTCTTCAAACTGCAGCTTGAACTGGCAGTGACAAAAATATCCCGCTTGTAGTGTTTTAGTCCAATCCAGAAGGAATGCCTGATTTGTACTTTTTGCACTTTATTATATGTATTTAACAAGCATTTTTCTAGATTTTTCTTTGTGAAGTATTGCTATGTCCTGGAGTGTGTTTTTCTGTTCTGTTTTCATGTTCACCAACTGGTCTTTCCGATTTCTAGATTAGTCTGTTTTTTAACCTACAATTTGAATTTTGTTGATTCACGAACAGCCCCTTCTGTATTTTAAGACAACATTTTCTGCAGACCTCTTCCTTAAATAAAGACCGTTTACTCTGCATTTGGATTCATCGGGTAATCGTTACACATATTCAGCTTTTTTTCCATTTAATTATCTCTCTTCCTCCGTCGCTCGATAGTTCGCACATGCTGGCGAGTCATTCCTGACCCTCGCCGGGCCGCTCGGCTCCCTTCCGCAGCTGCTCGCATCATTCGGCGAAGACGCCGCTAATTCGGCTCTTTTAGAATGCTAATATAGACGCTCGCCGGAGAGCATATTAAGGTGATTCATTTTTTATTACCCAGTGTCCTCATTACAGCCCCGTGGGGTGGGGGGGGGAGGGGTAGAAAGGGGGAGCTGGGGGCGTTGGTGGAGATAATGAGGCAGCGTTAATTCAATTAGGGGAGATCGGGCAGCTGTCTCAGGTCTACACTGAAAGATAGTCACACCTCACACGCACATCTCGGCTCAACGGAAAACAACACCCAGAAAGGCTCTCTGTCTCTTTTCTACCCCCCTCACTCTGCTTCTTTCTTTTTTTCTGTCTCTCTCCTCCCTATTTTTCTTTTCTCCTCTCTTTTTCTTTCTCAATGCTCACTCTCTCTCCCTCTTTTCCTCCTTCCTTTGCTTCTCTTAATCATTTCTTGCTGCTGTTTCCTCCGCTTTCTCCTGTTCCCCTCTCCTTTCTGTCTCAATGCATACATCTCTTCCTCTCTCCTGCCTTTTCATCTCTCTCTCCTTTCTCAGTCTCTTTCTCACTCTTTCCTCCCTTTATCTCTTTTCTCTCTCCATTATATCTCCTTTCTGTCTCAATGCATCCTCTTCCACTCCATTTCCTTGCTTCTATTTTTCTCCTCCCTCTCTCTCTCTCTCTCTCTCCTCTTCCATTGCTTTCTATTTTCTTTTCTCCTGTCTGTTCTTTCTCAATACTCACTGTCTCTCTCTTTTCCTATTTCTCTGTCTCTTTGCTTGTCTTAATCTCTCTCTCTCTCTCTCTCTCTCTCTCACTCTTTTTTTCATTTTCTGATTTTTTTCCTGACATTTTCTCTTTCTCCTTGTCCTTCTCTCTTCCTTTCTTCCTCAATGCTTACTACTGTCTCACTCTTTCCCATTTCCCCATTTTCTGCTTCTTCTTTGTTTCAGTTAATCACCCTCTTCCATTACTTTCTCACATTTCTCTCTACTTCCTCACCCCCCATCTCTCTGTCCTTTCCTTTCTTTTTAAATGCTCACTCTATCACTTTTCATTTCTCATTCCCATTGCTCCCTCCTTGCTTCAGTTAATTACTCCTCCCACTCCTCTCTCTCTCTTTCTCTCTCTCTGTCTCTTTCTCTCTCCTTCTCCCTCTCTCTCTCTCTCTCTCTCTCCCTCTCTCTCTCTCTCTCTCTCTCTGACTGACTGACCTTAAACTCCAGCCCCTGTGCAGTGTTGTGCTTCTGGTGCTGCCAAGTTTCCCCACAGGAAGCTGTCGTTCTGTGCCATCTCTCAGCCTGATCACAGTGGATTACTCGCTAACTAACCCTTCTTTAATTAACTCTTGATTAGGTATTAATTTCAGCCTCTAGTTTCTGGGCTTGCAGTTGTTGCTTTTAATAAGTGGATTAGCACTAGTGTCTTACTTTTTCTTTTTTTCCTTCAGCTAAAATCTCTCTCCCCCGGCTCTGTGGAACGAGGCCAGACGGAATGTTCCACTAACAAGTTGCTGCTTGTGACCGCAGTCGTCCGTTCTACAATTACCTCAGGACCAAGGGTCTTTTAAAATTCGCTCTCAAACAAAGCTCACCCCAGAAAAAAGAGAGAGAGATTTCTTTAAAGAACCACCCATGTGGAGAACATGTAAAGCAGCAAATGTTAAAATGTTAAAATGTATATTGCATATTGTATAGTTTCAAATGTATATTGTTTAATGTATATTTTAGTATTTTTACTTATTTATTGTCTATCCCATGTGCCTAGTTGTGCGACTGCCTATTTATTCTCTGTTCTACTATTCTTTGTTTGTTTGCACTGGAAATAACCTGGAGCCACGTCGTCTCGTCTCTCTATGTATCTGTACAGTATATAGCAGAGATGACAATAAAGTTGACTTTGACTTTGACTTTGACTTTGATTACTTTTTGCACACTGTTCAGATCTTGTTCATATCTGTAATGCATATTTGTAATATATTTTTTCTTTAATTTTAGCTTTTCAATTACAAAATATATATTTGTAAACTTTACTGCACACCCTCATGGCCGATTCAGGAACATTTCACTACATGCTGTATTGTATAACTGAGTATGTGACAAGTAAAGAATCCTGAACCTTTAACCAAAAGAAATTATTTAAAGAGGTCACGGGACATGCACACATTAAAGGGTGCTGTGACCTCCTATTTTAAACTTGCGATTAATCATCAGTAATTATGATGACTTTTAAATTGAATTGTGATGATAACTTTAAATGTAATTGATTCCCAGCACTAGACTTTTTCCCCCATCCTGCTATCTGGTGGTATTCTGACCCAGGGATGAAAGCTGAAACTCAGATAGGTCTGATAGGTCAATCTCCCATCATACCACTTCAGGTTCTGTCCTTCCTTCAGGACAGGGATAATCAATTCCGGTCCTGAAGGGCCACTGTCCTGGAGGTTTTCCATCCAACTTGACCAATCTCTTCTGATGGTCATCCACCTGAGACCAGGTGTGAGTGTTCTGAAATCCAGTAGGATGGAAAACCTCCAGGAGCTTTACAGTATATATACCGTTACAGTATAGTCTTTTCCTTTTTCTGCTTTAGTTGCTACATTTTATTGCCTGCAGCCAGATAATGATGTTAAGAATTTGTATTTTACCAATGCATTCTTTTAATTGTAAAACAATCAACAAATGTCAGATTTCATGCCTCTGTCTTATCCACCAGCCATTATTTAGAAAGCATCTTCTGCTGCACTCTCTCTCCAAGATTCACGATTCACAGTTCAACAAATAAATGTAAGAAGAATACGAAAAGGCTAAAACTAATGCAATGAAAAATATAGAGGACAAAATTTATAGTCACAGTAAAACCGAGTTACACAATACAGTTACTTAAATTGACTTTTAATTATTCAATTAAGAACAGGCACTCTCAGTCTATCCAATCAGATCTGTTCCTTCCCATTTATATACAATCAACTCCTCCACTGTGTTTCCAACACACACGTCTCTGAAACCTAACCTCCAGCACTTATAAATGACAAGCGGTTTTAAATAGGAGTTCTTGTTGATATATATTTTAACAGAAATAATTGCAGGCGCTAACTCTGGCCCTTTAAGACAGCTGTGCCGTACCTGTCCTCTCCATGTCAGAGTCTCTCCTCTTGTTCTGTCTGCATGTCATAACTGGAGTTTGTCATTTGCACACTGCACTCTTTAATTACAGCCTTTAAAGCTCTTCTTCGGGACCCAGAGGCCCGGGGAAAAAAGGAGTATTGAGGCTCCTCCTGACAGCCGGCCGCTGCTAAATGGGCGTAAAAGCGGCTGAAATTCAGCGACTCGGACAGCAAATTAGACGTCTGGGCTGCTGGCCGCAGATGGGTGCCGTTAACCTCCCCGGACACGGTGTCACGACATCGCGGCGGCGCTGTCGGAGGCTCGGTGTCGCCCGAACGCACCTCGCGCTGTCAGCAGCCTTCATTTAAACCAACGTAATTAGGCGAGTCTGTGTGTGTGTGTGTGCGCATGTGTGTGTGTGCGCATGTGTGTGTGTGTGTGTGTGAGGAGCAGGTTAAGGAGTGGCTTTTCACACTCTCAAACATTTCCATAATTTCACAAGGCCCGAAGAGCTTGACATTTTTCCGAGCCCCAGATATAACTGATAGAAGCAGCTCTTTTCTGTTCCCTTCCTTTCTCTTCATCTCCCCTGGCTAGGGCCGCCGGAGTCGCTGAATCGTGGCGACAATATTGGTGAGTTCATAAATGATTAGCTAGGTGGCGAAGAGTTTACATGTCAGCGATGATTACCAACTTGCCAGCTACTGAAATAACGACAAAATTACCAGTATGATCAATACAGTAACTGATTACACTTCGTTTGATCTTCCTGCCTGTCACCGACCTGCTAGTTTAGACTTGATTGCTGATAGATCTCAAACATGCCTATATATATATATATATATTCATAAAAAACATTTTACACTGTCAGTGAACAGAAAAAGTGGTGTGGTCTCTTATTTTTTTCAGAGGTGAACATAATTAACTGAATTTGTTGTTAACTTCTAGTTTCTAGACCTCTTCCTATTATATTGGATCATTTGGGATTCATTACATGTTGTACTTGTGCGTATGTGTATGTACTTGCATCACAGTGCACCACAAACAAAATGTGACCTTTGCATTTGACCCATCTGTGAAGCAGCAGTGGCCAGCTGATATGATATCTCTATGCTTAGAGATGGCACTTTGCTCATGAGCATCTCAGTGGTTCTAACATAACCGTTACGATACCAACTGCCAAATGTTATGATGTGGTTGGCGAGATAATAATCACATACACTGCTGCCAGTGTATTCTGAACGCACCAGTGATTTCACTGCTACACTCCTCTAATTGTAACTCATCTAAGAACATCCTGCACCTATCTTACACTCCAGCCATTACATCGGAAACACCATCTTCTGTGGTTCCGTCCCTGAAGAAAAGAAAACAGTCGCTTGAATGCACTTTAATTATTTAATTATGGCTGAACACTTTTTCACACCTCACACCTTAATTTCAGCTGCTGCAAGAGTGATAACAAGTACAGAGCAGCACCTGAATGACTGAGGAATGATACAAGCCTGATACAGGTGTCATATTCACATGTAGTTTGTGAACATGTTGTGTGTGTAGGATTTAATGTAGTAATGTAACATCCTAACATCCTAAAGACATGGTGCATTATGCAAGTGCATAATGTAAGGACAAAGGAGTCTTTAACTGAATCTTGCTGGTTATATGTGGATTTTGTTTCACCATGATATAAATGACAACTACATGAATGTACTTTCTTGAAGAAGAAAATTGCAGATTGCAGATCCCTCTCCCTGAATGTTTTTTTCCAAGTTCTATGTGTGTGTTGAAGACGTAAACACTATATATGGAAGTAGCCAACTAAAATAGGAACTGTAGCCTAAATACCTTTAATCCTTTGTCTTTGAGGTTTCAAGATGAGTTTCACTGCCTACAAGGTTTTCTGTTCAACAGCACCACAACATTTGTCATTCAAATCTAGCATTTCAGACACGATCATATCATTCTGTATATAAATTCATATTTTAATGAGCATGTTGCCTTTTCTAGATTCTTCCAGGAAACTCTCTGGCCATCCTTAACTCACCTCGCTCCACAGATCTCTCGGTTTTGTTAGCCTGCATGCCAAGCTGCCACTACCTGGAAGCACTCGCTTTAGATTTATGAGGAAGTTTATAACATTCGCCATATAAATCTGTCACCTCTAGGACATTCCTACCCCATGCATTCATCCACCTAAGACATCTTTCGTTAAGAGCATTTTGGACTGGGGCCAGGCAAAGCCACTTGAGGATTATCTTAAGGTTTAGCCAGAATGATGTGTGAATTACAGCCGGCTCGAGCGAAGAGACGCAGAGCTCTAATCTCCCAGCTCGCTCTCCATCCTTCCTCCACTCTTTCCCCCCTTTTTTCCCCCCGTATTCCAGCACTATCTAAATGAACGTGAACGTGACCGCGTCGGGCGTGAGCTTAATCAGTTAAGTTTCTTCGTCAGCCGCGTTTATGATTTATTTCTTGACACCAGCAGGAAACGGCAGAGGGAGGCCTCTGGTTTGTCCGGCAGGTTTCATCTCTTCCGCTTCTAACGTTGGCTGTGAAGAGACTTGGTTTTAATCACTCAGCGTGATTCTAGCTACAAAGGTCAGCTTCATTGATTAACTGGGTAAAAGGGGAGTTGTCATCTCTCATAAGACAGATAGACACCCCATCCAGGGAGAAAGAGAGAGAGAGAGAGAGAGAGAGAGAGAGTCATCAAGCTGCCTGCACTTTATCAACCACCGGCATTTCTCATGTTTTGCCGAAGAGGACAGACGGAGAAATTTGAAGAAAATAATCCATTTTATTTGCTCTGAAAGTAGCATATTTATTCACACATCGGCCTGTTATAATTACAAAACTCCAGCTCTGTGTTTAATTTGAGGCTGTGAAGAAGAAAATGAGAACTGAACTCACTTTCTTTGCTTGTAGCGATTCGCAGTTAACATTTATCACACCGGAACGACACTTTTCTTTTTTAAAAAAGAAGCCATAAATTACGACACTTACCACCAGTTACTATGAACCTGACCTTTTCACAGCACAGCCAAAAGAAGTTGAGATACTTTGCTTTAATGTTCCTGAATTTTTACATTCAGAGTCGTTTCCTCTAAGCGGCTAGCAATATCGTTTCTCTAGTCCGAGGCCGGATCTAAATACCAAGTAGCTAGTTGTACATAACTAATGTTCCACTGAGTGGGGAGTGAAAGGTGAGTGAGAGAGAGAGAGAGAGAGAGAGACTGAAAGAAAATAAAAGTTACGATCGGGCAAGATTTCAAGCAGAAATGAAGCGCCGTCGAGCCTGGATGTGTCGGAAAGTAAATAATGAAGGAGATTGGAGATACTTCCTGGCTCCTCTCTCCAGGGTTTACGCTGTGTGGAAATTCATTAGGAATGCAATCACACTCTCATGTGAATGACCATATCAGCTTACCGAATGCAAATACCAAAACATCTGTAGAGAAGGGAAGGGATTATGCGGTTGGTCTATTAACCTCCCAGAGAGATAACTGACACCTTATCTTGGCAAAATGGCAGGAAGAGCTCCGCTGCCATCAGCCGGCGTTTGACACTGAATTTCGACAATAATTAATGGGATCAGATGAAATTTTAAATAGGCCTTCAGGTTTCTATCATGGGTCCCCAGGGTTGAGAGAGGAGGGTGAAGTGTTTGCTGGGATTTTTCTTTTTTAATGTGACTGAGGACTCGAGCGTTGGTGTGATAACTGCAGCGAAGAGGGGAAGTTGACAGAGCATCTTCACTTGTGTGGCGTTTTTGCTGATCGGTGTGAGGTCAAGGTCACGGGGCTGCATGATGTCATTGTAACCCACAGGACACTTTAGTTGTCACTGCAGTAGCCAACTGACACCAATCGATGAGAGACCCTTAGTGCTCGGCTGAGAGTTATTTGGGCACCGAGGGTCAGATGTGGTCAGATGGACACTGGAGAAGGCTGTGTCCAAACCCAGTGGTCATGCTGGCGTTATATTTCATTTGTCCTTATGAAGTCATATGTATGAAAAACATGAATGAGGACCATAAATTAAGAAAAATAAGATGTATGGCTCTACACATTGTGTAACCTTATACTGACAATTTGCTCTGTCACAAACTTATATTAAATGTTTTATTATAACCCATTTTTATTATATTTTATCAGTATTTTTAATGAGTAAAGACTGTCATGTTAGACAACTCTAATGTCAATTTCCTGTATACACTCAAGAAGAATTTCATGAACTTTAAAAACTGTACCTTGCACCTTATTAAAGTATCATTTACATTTTTAAGGATGCACCAATACCGATACTGGTATCTCTCTGATACTAAAGTGATTTACTCATACTTGAAAAATTCTCAGATACCAAGAACCAATACCACTTTAAGTGACTTTATTTGTCATTGTGAACACAGCACAGCTCAGCACGCAGTACACCACAACCAAATGTGACCTCTCCATTTGACCCATCCATGAAGGAGCAGTGGACAGCTCATGAGCAAGATACCGTCCCCAAGCACTGTTCCCTGAATGCTGCCAAAATGCTGCCCACTGCTCCCTCATGGATGGGTCAAATGGAGAGGTCACATTTGGTTGTGGTGCACTGTGTGCTGTGCTGTGCTGTGTTCGCAGTGACAAATAATCACTCACTTAAATAAACTTTTAAAAAAAATTTAAAAAATAAAATTTTGGTCACTTTTCATATAAAAGTATTTGTGTGTTGTGTGAATAAATCTCTTATGTACAAGTACATGGAAAGTCGTTGCGACGTCTTATTTCCATGAAGTGGTTTAAGTTTTCTTCCATGTGGGTATGTATTGTAAAGTATAGAGACACGCTAATCTGCGTAAGAAGGCCTCTTTGGCTGCAAAGCCTTCGCCAGTGTAGCATATCCTGATTGAATATGGGTTAATAGAGCTCTTCAGCTCTGAAGCATTGTCAAGGATCTGTGATCAAGGACATGCTGTGCCACTAAATAAACAGTGACAAAATGGTGGCGGTTAACCCCTGCTAGCTAATTTGCTGCCCAATTGGTTTAAAAAGACTGCGCATGGCGTGGAGCAATTCCAGCACAGGGGAAACGAAAGCAACATCGGCGAGCTCATTTACAAGCCTCACACACACAGACACACACACACACATAATGAGCCGAGAGGAGCCCGAGCCTGTTTTACTGTCGTTGTCATGGCCAATGCTAACCTTGTTAGAACCAGTGTTGAGGACATAATCATGCATGTGTGAGCGGGTGTGTTTCTGGGATTGCAAACACACACCACACACACACACAGCTTTTTATCAGTAACCTTTGGTGTTTGAACACTAGACTAGCAGAGGAACGTCAAGCTTTTCTAAGTTACAGTAGTCTTCCTCCACACTCGCCTTGCGAACGGCGGTGCGGCAGGAAAGAGGTGAAGAAATCAGCGTAATCCCGGCAGCATGATCACTGAGAGCCGGGCGTCTCTACCCTTCAATCACAGCGTGACAGGAAAACAAAAAAAAAAAATCTGTGTCAAAAGTCGTTTGTTTCCTGCGCCGGCACGCTTGTTAGAGGAGAGGCTAAACGCTGCGTAGCTTTAATTCAAGGTGAGACCCGTATACATATTCATAAGTGCCATTACCTTGGAGAAGAATGTCAAAACTCTCCAGGAAGAGCATGCTTTGTTTTTTCAAGGATGAAACGGTATATGTGCGAGCGTTTCAGGATGACACTCTCTCAAGGAAATCTCAGACAAAACAAAGCACTTGCCCATGCAGGTCCACTTTACCTGACACACACACACACACACACACACACACACACACACACACATGAATCTGTGTACATCCATAAACACATGCATACACATATAGACAAACATGAACACATGTATCCACATGCATAAACACACACACACACACACACGTGAATACAGTACATGCATTCACACACACATACAAACATGCAGACAGGAACACATGCATGAACACACACACACACACATGCATGAACCCTTGCATACACATATGCACAGATATACACACACATGCATGCACATTCACTCACATGCACATACAGGACCACATGCATCCTCACACACAGGTACGCACAGTCTTGTATTACTATCTTGGTGAGGTCCTTCCATAGGCTCCCATAATGACTAAAGTACATAATTTTACACCTACACCTAATCCTAACCTTAACCTCAGTAACCAAAAGCACATCTTATACCTCTTTTAGTTTCTCAAATAAAACAAGCACATTTTCTATAAAGTCATTTCTCCTCATGGGGACCTCTCAAATGTCCCCACAAAGCCCAAAAAAACAGATAAAAGTGATTTTAGGGGACAAAAAGGTCCCCACAATGCGATAAATACATGTTCGCGCACACACACAGTTTCTCACACCCACATAGACGTGAACACATGCATGCACACACACATGCAGCCACACACACATGTATGAACACAGATCCACATGCACTCACACAGACATGAACGCTTATACGCACATGCACACGCTTCACCTTTATTGAAGGCACTTTTTAAATGCATGTTTTTACTGCTGCATGATGCTGCTGACTTTTTAAAATGATGCTCTTAAAGCATGGTACTCAACCTCAGTTTAAATGTTCATTAAAAGTTTAATCAGTAATACTAAAAGGCAAAATCTTTCTGTTAAACCAGTAAACTGTTTGTGTCTTGATTTGTGCAACATTTTATTAGAGTAAAGCACTTTTCCAGTTTCACAGATATCTTTGTTGATAAGATGGATAATTTACTAAATACCATAAAGATGCAGCCTGATAACACTTAACATTATAAAAAATTAAAAAGAAATGGTTCTGTTGACTCCCTAACCAATGGCATAAATTACTTTTGGTGAACATAATTATGATACATATAATAACAGAATTGTGGTCGTTAGCCCAAACACTTTACATCATGTTGCCAAACCGCCAAAATACAAGTAAAAATATAAGAATAAAGGAATACAGAAACCTCTACAAATGTGATGTGTATTGTGTGTCTGACCTCCGTCCTTATTCCCTCCCCCCAGGTTGCTGCCCTCGCTCCCAGACAGACTTACAAGTCATTACACACCTGTCTGGATGCCGATGAACTTGAACATGGCTCCTGGGTCGTGCACTGAGGAACACTTCAGAGGCAGGAACTGGCTTTAGCCAGCACTTCCCACATTCCACGGCAGCTTAAGGGCCAGTAAACACAAACCCCGATGCCCCGAATCACCTCCGAGAGCTCCCACTTGCTGAACGCTTGCTCTGTTCTGCCGGACTTATCTGAGTCAAAGAGGAGACAAAAGAAAAGAAGAGAAGAAAAAGAAAAATAGAGTCATCCAAATAATCGTGCTGATCCTGACATTATATTTGGGGCTAAGCCCAATTCGGCCATCATTTTTGGCAAAAATAAAGAGTTAAGTAAAGGAGTCTGAAAACGCCTTGCTGCAGTGAACTGAGAGTCTCTGAGTTGACTTTGATGGGCCCAGTTGTGCGATTTCAGCCAGAAATTAATTATTCCCGTATTCCGCGTATTAATCCTGACATTTACACATCCAAAGCTGTCAATATGCTCAGTGTGCTTGAATAAATGGCACGACACTTAGCCCGCGCCACTCTACTCCAACAATTGAGTGGGGCTTTAATTGGAAGAGGTTAATTTTCTCTTTAAACCTGAAAATGAAACCTGGAAAAAAATGAAACCTCTAACATAACCTGTCACTGACTGGAGTGGGGGGCAGTGAGGGAGAAACCTTTTGCACAAAATTTGACTTTCACATCCTTCTTTACGCCTAATTAAAAGTCCTTTTGTATTTGCCAGAGCAGCTCCTCACAGACAAGTGCAGTTCTTGTGACAGAAGCTCAAATGGCAATGAAGGACCCAGAATGCAGCTGCGAAACCAGTCTGTAATGTTTCTAAATCACGTTTCTACAGTAGTCACATCGCAGTCGCATCATGTTCAAAACCTTAATGTTGCGTTCACACGAAGAGCTACTAAAGCTGTAAAATCACTGAAGACGCTCAAAAAGCATTGCTGTCAAAATAGTTTTGTTCGTTCTTGTCGCCCATGTCACTCATGACATCATTCGAACATTCGAGGAGCCGCACACTTGTAGTGTGACAGCAAACTGTGCTGTGCTTTTGTAGCTGTTGCTGAGCCCAAAAAACTATATGACGTACTCAAATTCAAGAGGTCCAGACAAGCAGAGGCTAATCGATCAAATTACAGCCAAGAACAGAAAAATGTAAATTATGTAAGGTTTTGTAGTTTAGCAAATTTGAAACATATATTGTGCAATTATAATTCAGTATGCAAAGTAATATTGTACTCCCTGCGATCGCAGTGATCAGCTTTTCACACATCATTTTGATCGAACAAAAGTATGGTTGGAGCCAAAGCTTCCGAGTATGTTCTCTGGAATCCTCACAAGGGAAGACCATCTACATTCTGATTAGTTGCCGGACGTTTACAGACAAAACGTGTCATAAATAATTTGCATAAAGTTAGGCTGTATTCAACTTTTTCTGTCACTGCAGTCATCCCAATTTTGGCACTCGCCGCTTTTCTTAATAGAAAGTCAATTACTGGCGATTTTACAGCTTTAGTAGCTCTTAGTGTGGTAGCATAACACCTGCCATCAAGGCCAAGAACGGACTCATGGAATCTCTTATCAGCACTGATCAAGCAACATTTGACGACCTCCTCCTATCAGAACATCAAACATTGCTCATTTTCAAGCTCCGCTTCTTAAAAGAAGTGTACAACCTGCTTCAAGGCTCTTTTCAGTTATGGCTTCTCAGAGGAGGAATCAACTTTCTCTTGCTATCAGGCAACATCTTAACCAAACTTTACTCACTCTTGCTCTGAAGAAACCCTTTCTGGACTGCTCTCTGGAAAACCTTGTGTTATTTATGGAGTGGTGGTCTAGTGGTTAGGATGCTTACCTCTGGACCAAGAGGCTGTGGGTTCAAATCCTTCCTCCAACACTACCATCATTGGGTTCCTAAGCAAGACCCTTAACCCCAAGTTGCTCCTAGGGAAACTTGGTCCTTGAAATTGGGAAATGGAAGTTGCTCTGGATAAGAGCGTCTGCAAAATGCCATAAATGTAAATGTACATACTTTACCCAGTGCTCTCAAACCAGAGCTCCTGAGACTGAATTACAGGATAATGGCTGTTCTCATGTGGAACAAAGCATAATTCAGTTCAAAAAAATGGACTCCGCTACTCAAAAGAAGTGGATGAAATCCATCAGTCATGGCTGTTCGGTGGTAGAACCAACTTCCTCTTGTTATCAAAAATCCAGAGACCCTTGTTGACTTCTAATGTTGTCTGAGATCTTTCTCTTCAAGGAGTACCTAGCGGACTAATGATTCCTCGAAATTATCGTTTACACAAAAAGAATTGCTCTTTCATTGCAAAAAAAAGCTTTTAATAGTTGCATATTTACAGTATCAACCTTGTCCGTGAATTATGAAGGTAAAAAACAAACCCAAAAATCTTTCAATAATTGTAATCAAGTTAAAATGTTCAAGTAATTGTGATATTGATTTAAGGTCATATCGCCCAGCTCTGGTACTGCTTACCCACTTACTTTCATACTTACATTCCTGCTCTCTCTGCACTTCAGATTTTTCTTGACATGTTTCTTAAGGTGTGTAGCTGGTGGTTGATTTACAGTATAGCTTTACAGATTTTCAAGAACCACTGTTGTACTATAAAGCACTGCTATATGTCACTTTGAAAAATACAAAATGAAATCAGCTCATTCAAAGAATACCTCTCCTGTCTGCTAAAGATGACTGATACCTTTGATTTTTTGATCTATAAGTTCTGTAGTCACCACATTGCTAGGACGTTGACAGGGAGCCCTGTGATCTCACACTGCCGTTACGTCATGTACAGTGCGGAAAGTTCTCCGGACTGGATCCAGCGCGACAGCTTGTCTTGATATCCATCAGTTTGCCTTGCCGTTAGCCGGTTCACCCCTCTCAACACTGAAGCATGGGTCAGCAACCATCAGTCACTGCACCGGTCTGCAAAAAAAAAAGAAAGAAAGAAAACAAAAAACCCTTTTCACAGTGTCTGTGTGTCTGTCATCTGCCAGCATGCTCTCATCTGGGTGGACCATGTTGATATCACCCTCATCGGCCAGGAACACATGCTGATTACCACACAAACGTGGCTTTTTAACATTTTCACCTCCAGTTGTTAGAGGCGAGTCATTTATTTTTATCATCTCAAACTTCTGGATGTATTTGAATGAAACTGACAAGAAGTCACATGAGACATAAGCTGTTTTAGGAAGGTCTACAAACTTGTCAGTGAATGAATTTACAGAATATGGACTTAAACAAACTGAGGGAAAAAAACTCCTTGAGTGTAAGAACAATTTTCAACATGCTGTACAGAAATTACAAGTGTCCCCAAGCACAGCTGCCCACTGCTACTTCACCGATGGGTCAAATGCAGAGGTCACATTTCGTTGTGGTGCACTGTGTGCTGTGCTGTGGTGTTTTCACTATGACAAATAATCACTCATTTTCACTTATACTTATTGTCATACTTTAGATCAAGTTTGCATTAGTTTGTGTCTTGTGGTAAAATAATGTTTTCTTCTCATTCAGTGGAATTGGAATTAGTGGTGAAATTATACATGATATTTTGATTTGAAAGAAACATTTGAGTCAAACAAGATGTTGCCTTGCACATAAAAGAATGCTCAGCTCAGTACTTTTGGAACTGAAAAAGTTGAATCAGTCCATCCTTTGAATTAAACCTTGCAACATTTCTGTTCCTCATTCACTAATATAAGCACAACTCGCGTATTGCCAGTGTCATGACTGTGATGACACTTATCAACCATCCAAATAATTCCAGAGTCCTTGTGGTTTGAAACAAACAATATAGTAGAATATGGTAGTGGCTACCGCACCGATGGCTTGCTGTTACTATCTGAACATAGTGGAATGTCCTCATGAGAGCAGTGTTCCTCATAAAGTGACTGAATATGTGTGAGTCGGTGTGTTCAGAACTTGGCTAAACGGAACAAATTGCTTATAATGTATCTTTCAGTTGTTTTCCC